>JAUCBN010000050.1:8975881-9203264 GCA_035048815.1 Abelmoschus esculentus
TAACTATTTTAACCCATAAAATTTATTTTAATATCATTTTGTAAAGTTTTGTAGGGTTCAGAACGAGCTATTCTAAATGGGTTTTATAGTTGTATTTTTAGGTTCAAAAGCCCATAATTAAATATTTGAACCCATAAAATTTCATTTAATATCATTTTCGATCGTTTTGTAGGGTTTAGAACGTGCTTGTCTAAATAGGCGTTATATTGAACATGTTCGAATTTTAATCGAGTAAAAAGCTATAATTTTGAGTTTAAGTATTATTTTTAGGTTCAAAAGCAGATAATTAACTATTTGAACCCATAAAATTCGATTTAATATCATTTTCGATCGTTTTGTAGGGTTCAGAGCGAGCTTGTCTAAATGGGCTTTATAGTGAACCCGTTCGAATTTTAACTGAGTAAAATGCTCAAATTTTGAGTTTAGGTTTTATTTTTAGGTTCAAAAGCCCATAATTAAATATTTGAACCCATAAAATTTTATTTAATATCATTTTCGATCGTTTTGTAGGGTTAAGAACTAGCTTGTCTTAAAGGGCGTTATAGTGAACCCGTTCGAATTTTAACTGAGTAAAATGCTCAAATTTTGAGTTTAAGTTGTATTTTTAGGTTCAAAAACCCCTAATTAACTATTTGAACCCATAAAATTTGATTTAATTTCATTTTCGATAGTTTTGTAGGGTTCAGAACGTGCTTGATTAAATAGGCGTTATAGTGAACATGTTCGAATTTTAATCGAGTAAAAAGCTATAATTTTGAGTTTAAGTTGTATTTTTAGGTTCAAAACCCAATAATTAACTTTTTGAACCCATAAAATTTCATTTAATATCATTTTCGATCGTTTTGTAGGGTTCAGAATGAGCTTGTCTAAATGTGCATTATAGTGAACCCGTTTGAATTTTAACCGAGTAAAAAGCTATAATTTTGAGTTTAAATTGTATTTGTAGGTTCAAAAGCCCATAATTAACTATTTGAACCCATAAAATTTGATTTAATATCATTTTCGATCGTTTTGTAGGGTTTAGAACGTGCTTGTCTAAATAGGCGTTATAGTGAACATGTTCGAATTTTAATCTAGTAAAAAGCTATACTTTTGATTTTAAGTATTATTTTTATGTTCAAAAGCCCATAATTAAATCTTTGAACCCATAAAATTTGATTTAATATCATTTTCAATCGTTTTGGAGGGTTTAGAGCGAGCTTGTCTAAATGTGCTTTATAGTGAACCCGTTCGAATTTTAATTGAGTAAAAAGCTATAATTTTGAGTTTAAGTTGTATTTTTGGTTCAAAAGCCCATAATTAACTATTTGAACCCATAAGTTTTGATTTAATATCATTTTTGATCGTTTTGTAGTGTTCAGAACGAGCTTGGTTAAATGGGCTTTATAATGAACCCGTTCGAATTTTAACCGAGTGAAATGCTCAAATATTGAGTTTAAGTTGTATTTTTAGGTTCAAAAGCCCATAATTAACTATTTGAACCCATAAAATTTGATTTAATATCATTTTTCGATCGTTTTGTAGGGTTCAGAACATGCTTGTCTAAATGTACATTATAGTGAACCCGTTCGAATTTTAACAGAGAAAATGGTATAATTTTGAGTTTAAGTTATATTTTTAGGTTCAAAAGCCCATAATTAACAATTTGAGCACATAAAATTTGATTTAATATCATTTTCGATCGTTTTGTAGGGTTCAGAGCGGGCTTGTCTAAGTAGGCGTTTTAGTGAATATGTTCGAATTTTAACCGAGTAAAAAGTTATAATTTTGCGTTTAAGTTGTATTTTTACGTTGAAAAGCCCATAATTAACTGTTTGAACCCATAAAATTCGATTAAATATAATTTTCAATATAGGGGTTATTGTGAACCCGTTCAAATTTTAATCGAGTAAAAAGCTATAATTTTGAGTTTAAGTTGTATTTTTAGTGTCAAAATCCCATAATTAACTATTTGAACCAATAAAATTTGATTTAATATCATTTTCAATCGTTTTGTAGGGTTCAGAACGTGCTTGAGTAAATAAGCGTTATAGTGAACATGTTCGAATTTTAATCGAGTAAAAAGCTATAATTTTGAGTTTAAGTTATATTTTTAGGTTCAAAATCCCATAATTAACTATTTGAACCCATAAAATTTGATTTAATATCATTTTCGATCGTTTTGTAGGGTTCAAAATGAGCTTGTCTAAATGGGCTTTATAGTGAACCCGTTCGAATTTTAACCGAGTAAAATGCTCAAATTTTGAGTTTAAGTTGTATTTTTAGGTTCAAAAGCCCATAATTAACTATTTGAACCCATAAAATTCGATTTAATATCATTTTCGATCGTTTTGTAGGGTTCAGTACGTGCTTGTCTAAATAGGCGTTATAGTGAACAAATTCGAATTTTAATCGGTAAAAAGTTATAATTTTGAGTTTAAGTTGTATTTTTAGGTTCAAAAGCCCATAATTAACTATATGAAACCATAAAATTTGATTTAATATCATTTTCGATCGTTTTGGAGGGCAAAATCCCATAATTAACTATTTGAAACCATAAAATTTGATTTAATATTATTTTTGATCGTTTTGTAGGGTTCAGAACGTGCTTGTCTAAATGTGCATTATAGTGAACCTGTTCAAATTTTAACCGAGTAAAAAGCAATAATTTTGAGTTTAAGTAGTATTTTTAGGTTCAAAAGCCCAAAATTAACTATATGAACCCATAAAATTTGATTTTTTATCATTTTCGATCGTTTTGTAGTGTTTAGAACGAGCTTGTCTAAATGGTCTTTATAGTGAACCTGTTCCAATTTTAACCGAGTAAAATGCTCAAATTTTGAGTTTAAGCTGTATTTTTAGGTTCAAAAGCCCATAATTAACTATTTCAACCCATAAAATTTGATTTAACATCATTTTCGATCGTTTTGTAAGGTTCAGAACGTGCTTCTCTAAATAGGTGTTATAGTGAACATGTTCAAATTTTAATCGAGTAAAAAGCTATAATTTTGAGTTTAAGTTGTATTTCTAGGATCAAAAGCCCATAATTAAATATTTGAACCCATAAAATTTGATTTAATATCATTTTCGATAGTTTTGTAGGGTTCAAAACGTGCTTGAGTAAATAGGCGTTATAGTGAACATGTTCGAATTTTAATCGAGTAAAATGCTATAATTTTGAGTTTAAGTTGTATTTTTAGGTTCAAAACCCAATAATTGACTTTTTGAACCCATAAAATTTCATTTAATATCATTTTCGATCGTTTTGTAGGGTTCAGAATGAGCTTGTCTAAATGTGCATTATAGTGAACCTGTTTGAATTTTAACCAAGTAAAAAGTTATAATTTTGAGTTTAAATTGTATTTTTAGGTTCAAAAGCCCATAATTAACTATTTGAACCCATAAAATTTGATTTAATATCATTTTTTCGATCGTTTTGTAGGGTTCAAAATGAGCTTGTCTAAATGGGCTTTATAGTGAACCCGTTCGAATTTTAACCAAGTAAAATGCTCAAATTTTGAGCTTAAGTTGTATTTTTAGGTTCAAAAGCCCATAATTAAATATTTGAACGCATAAAATTTCATTTAATATCATTTTCGATCGTTTTGTAGGGTTTAGAACGTGCATGTCTAAATGGGTGTTATAGTGAACATGTTCGAATTTTAATCGAGTAAAAAGCTATAATTTAGAGTTTAAGTTTTATTTTTATGTTCAAAAGCACATAATTAAATCTTTGAACCCATAAAATTTGATTCAATATCATTTTCAATCGTTTTGTAGGGTTTAGAGCGAGCTTGTCTAAATATGCTTTATAGTGAACCCGGTCGAATTTTAATTGAGTAAAAAGCTATAATTTTGAGTTTAAGTTGTATTTTTTGGTTCAAAATCCCGTAATTAACTATTTGAACCCATAAAATTTGACTTAATATCATTTTTGATCGTTTTGTAGGGTTCAGAACGAGCTTGGCTAAATGGGCTTTATAGTGAACCCGTTCGAATTTTAACCGAGTAAAAAGCTATAATTTTGAGTTTAAGTTATATTTTTAGGTTCAAAATCCCATAATTAACTATTTGAACCCATAAAATTTGATTCAATATCATTTTCGATCGTTTTGTAGGGTTCAAAATGAGCTTGTCTAAATGGGCTTTATAGTGAACCCGTTCGAATTTTAACCGAGTAAAATGCTCAAATTTTGAGTTTAAGTTGTATTTTTAGGTTCAAAAGCCCATAATTAACTATTTGAACCCATAAAATTTGATTTAGTATCATTTTCGATCGTTTTGTAGGGTTTAGTACGTGCTTGTCTAAATAGGCGTTATAATGAACAAATTCGAATTTTAATCGGTAAAAGTTATAATTTTGAGTTTAAGTTGTATTTTTAGGTTCAAAAGCCCATAATTAACTATATGAAACCATAAAATTTGATTTAATATCATTTTCGATCGTTTTGTAGGGTTCAGAATGAGATTGTCTAAATGGGCTTTATAGTGAACCCGTTCAAATTTTAACCGAGTAAAATGTTCAAATTTTGAGTTTAAGTTATATTTTTAGGTTCAAAAGCCCATAATTAACTATTTGAACCCATAAAATTTGATTTAATATTATTTTCGATCGTTTTGTAGGTTTCAAAATGAGCTTGTCTAAATGGGCTTTATAGTGAACCCGTTCGAATTTTAACCAAGTAAAATGCTCAAATTTTGAGTTTAAGTTGTATTTTTAGGTACAAAAACCCATAATTAACTATTTGAACCCATAAAATTTAATTTAATATCATTTTCGATCATTTTGTAGGGTTCAGTACGTGCTTATCTAAATAGGCGTTACAGTGAACAAATTCGAATTTTAATCGGTAAAAAGTTATAATTTTGAGTTTAAGTTGTATTTTTAGATTCAAAAGCCCATAATTAACTATATGAAACCATAAAATTTGATTTAATATCATTTTCGATTGTTTTGTAGGGTTCAGAATATGCTTGTCTAAATAGGCGTTATAGTGTACCGTTCGAATTTTAATCGAGTAAAAAGCTATAATTTTGAGTTTAAGTTGTATTTTTAGGGTTAAAATCCCATAATTAACTATTTGAACCAATAAAATTTGATTTAATATCATTTTTGATCGTTTTGTAGGGTTCAGAACGTGCTTGAGTAAATAGGCGTTATAGTGAACATGTTCGAATTTTAATCGAGTAAAAAGCTATAATTTTGAGTTTAAGTTGTATTTTTAGGTTGAAAACCCAATAATTAACTATTTGAACCCATAAAATTTCATTTAATATCATTTTCGATCGTTTTGTAGGGTTCAGAATGAGCTTGTCTAAATGGGCTTTATAGTGAACCCGTTCGAATTTTAACCGAGTAAAATGTTCAAATTTTGAGTTTAAGTTGTATTTTTAGGTTCAAAAGCCCATAATTAACTATTTGAACCCATAAAATTTGATTTAATATCATTTTCGATCGTTTTGTAGGGTTCAAAATGAGCTTGTCTAAATAGGCGTTATAGTGTACCGTTCGAATTTTAATCGAGTAAAAAGCTATAATTTTGAGTTTAAGTTGTATTTTTAGGGTCAAAATCCCATAATTAACTATTTGAGCCAATAAAATTTTGATTTAATATCATTTTTGATCGTTTTGTAGGGTTCAGAACGTGCTTGAGTAAATAGGCGTTGTTCGAATTTTAATCGAGTAAAAAGCTATAATTTTGAGTTTAAGTTGTATTTTTAGGGTCAAAATCCCATAATTAACTATTTGAACCAATAAAATTTTGATTTAATATCATTTTTGATCGTTTTGTAGGGTTCAGAACGTGCTTGAGTAAATAGGCGTTGTTCGAATTTTAATCGAGTAAAAAGCTATAATTTTGAGTTTAAGTTGTATTTTTAGGTTGAAAACCCAATAATTAACTATTTGAACCCATAAAATTTCATTTAATATCATTTTGTATCGTTTTGTAGGGTTCAGAATGAGCTTGTCTAAATGGGATTTATAGTGAACCAGTTCGAATTTTAACCGAGTAAAATGTTCAAATTTTGAGTTTAAGTTGTATTTTTAGGTTCAAAAGCCCATAATTAACTATTTGAACCCATAAAATTTGATTTAATATCATTTTCGATCGTTTTGAAGGGTTCAGAACGTGCTTGTCTAAATAGGCATTATAGTGAACATGTTCGAATTTTAATCTAGTAAAAAGCTTTACTTTTAATTTTAAGTATTATTTTTATGTTCAAGAGCCCATAATTAAATCTTTGAACCCATAAAATTTGATTCAATATCATTTTAAATCGTTTTGGAGGGCAAAATCCCATAATTAACTATTTGAAACCATAAAATTTGATTTAATATTATTTTTGATCGTTTTGTAGGGTTCAGAACGTGCTTGTCTAAATGTGCATTATAGTGAACCTGTTCAAATTTTAACCGAGTAAAAAGCAATAATTTTGAGTTTAAGTAGTATTTTTAGGTTCAAAAGCCCAAAATTAACTATATGAACCCATAAAATTTGATTTTTTATCGTTTTCGATCGTTTTATAGTGTTTAGACCGAGCTTGTCTAAATAGGCTTTATAGTGAACCTGTTCCAATTTTAACCGAGTAAAATGCTCAAATTTTGAGTTTAAGCTGTATTTTTAGGTTCAAAAGCCCATAATTTACTATTTGAACCCATAAAATTTGATTTAACATCATTTTCGATCGTTTTTTAGGGTTCAGAACGTGCTTCTCTAAATAGGTGTTATAGTGAACATGTTAAAATTTTAATCGAGTAAAAAGCTATAATTTTGAGTTTAAGTTGTATTTCCAGGTTCAAAAGCCCATAATTAAATATTTGAACCCATAAAATTTGATTTAATATCATTTTCGATAGTTTTGTAGGGTTCAAAACGTGCTTGAGTAAATAGGCGTTATAGTGAACATGTTCGAATTTTAATCGAGTAAAATGCTATAATTTTGAGTTTAAGTTGTATTTTTAGGTTCAAAACCCAATAATTGACTTTTTGAACCCATAAAATTTCATTTAATATCATTTTCGATCGTTTTGTAGGGTTCAGAATGAGCTTGTCTAAATGTGCATTATAGTGAACCCGTTTGAATTTTAACCAAGTAAAAAGCTATAATTTTGAGTTTAAATTGTATTTTTAGGTTCAAAAGCCCATAATTAACTATTTGAACCCATAAAATTTGATTTAATATCATTTTCGATCGTTTTGTAGGGTTCAGTACGTGCTTGTTTAAATGGGCGTTATAGTAAACATGTTCGAATTTTAATCGAGTAAAAAGCTATAATTTTGAGTTTAAGTTGTATTTTTAGGTTCAAAAGCCCATAATTAACTATATGAAACCATAAAATTTGATTTAATATCACTTTCGATCGTTTTGTAGTGTTCAGTACGTGCTTGTCTAAATGGGTTTATAGTGAACCCGTTCGAATTTTAACTAAGTAAAATGCTCAAATTTTGAGTTTAAGTAGTATTTTTAGGTTCAAAAGCCCATAATTAAATATTTGAACCCATAAAATTTCATTTAATATCATTTTCGATCGTTTTGTAGGGTTTAGAACAAGCATGTCTAAATGGGTGTTATAGGGAACATGTTCGAATTTTAATCGAGTAAAAAGCTATAATTTAGAGTTTAAGTTTTATTTTTATGTTCAAAAGCACATAATTAAATCTTTGAACCCATAAAATTTGATTCAATATCATTTTCAATCGTTTTGTAGGGTTTAGAGCGAGCTTGTCTAAATGTGCTTTATAGTGAACCCGTTCGAATTTTAATTGAGTAAAAAGCTATAATTTTGAGTTTAAGTTGTATTTTTTGGTTCAAAATCCCGTAATTAACTATTTAAACCCATAAAATTTGACTTAATATCATTTTTGATCGTTTTGTAGGGTTCAGAACGAGCTTGGCTAAATGGGCTTTATAGTGAACCCGTTCGAATTTTAACCGAGTAAAATGCTCAAATATTGAGTTTAAGTTATATTTTTAGGTTCAAAATCCCATAATTAACTATTTGAACCCATAAAATTTGATTTAATATCATTTTCGATCGTTTTGTAGGGTTAAAAATGAGCTTGTCTAAATGGGCTTTATAGTGAACCCGTTCGAATTTTAACCAAGTAAAATGCTCAAATTTTGAGTTTAAGTTGTATTTTTAGGTACAAAAACCCATAATTAACTATTTGAACCCATAAAATTTGATTTAATATCATTTTCCATCGTTTTGTAGGGTTCAGTACGTGCTTATCTAAATAGGCGTTATAGTGAACAAATTCGAATTTTAATTGAGTAAAAAGCTATAATTTTGAGTTTAAGTTGTATTTTTAGGTTCAAAAGCCCATAATTAACTATATGAAACCATAAAATTTGATTTAATATCATTTTCGATCGTTTTGTAGGGTTCAGAATATGCTTGTCTAAACAGGCGTTATAGTGTACCGTTCGAATTTTAATCGACTAAAAAGATTTAATTTTGAGTTTAAGTTGTATTTTTAGGGTCAAAATCCCATAATTAACTATTTGAACCAATAAAATTTGATTTAATATCATTTTTGATCGTTTTGTAGGGTTCAGAACGTGCTTGAGTAAATAGGCGTTATAGTGAACATGTTCGAATTTTAATCGAGTAAAAAGCTATAATTTTGAGTTTAAGTTGTATTTTTAGGTTGAAAACCCAATAATTAACTATTTGAACCCATAAAATTTCATTTCATATCATTTTCGATCGTTTTGTAGGGTTCAGAATGAGCTTGTCTAAATGGGCTTTATAGTGAACCCGTTCGAATTTTAACCGAGTAAAATGTTCAAATTTTGAGTTTAAGTTGTATTTTTAGGTTCAAAAGCCCATAATTAACTATTTGAACCCATAAAATTTGATTTAATATCATTTTCGATCGTTTTGTAGGGTTCAGAACGTGCTTGTCTAAATAGGCGTTATAGTGAACATGTTCGAATTTTAATCTAGTAAAAAGCTATACTTTTGATTTTAAGTATTATTTTTATGTTCAAGAGCCCATAATTAAATCTTTGAACCCATAAAATTTGATTCAATATCATTTTCAATCGTTTTGGAGGGCAAAATCCCATAATTAACTATTTGAAATCATAAAATTTGATTTAATATTATTTTTGATCGTTTTGTAGGGTTTAGAACGTGCTTGTCTAAATGTGCATTATAGTTAACCCGTTCAAATTTTAACCGAGTAAAAAGCTATAATTTTGAGTTTAAGTAGTATTTTTAGGTTCAAAAGCCCAAAATTAACTATATGAACCCATAAAATTTGATTTTATATCGTTTTCGATCGTTTTGTAGTGTTTAGAACGAGCTTGTCTAAATGGGCTTTATAGTGAACCTGTTCCAATTTTAACTGAGTAAAATGCTCAAATTTTGAGTTTAAGTTGTATTTTTAGGTTCAAAAGCCCATAATTAACTATATGAAACCATAAAATTTGATTTAATATCACTTTCGATCGTTTTGTAGTGTTCAGTACGTGCTTGTCTAAATGGGTTTATAGTGAACCCGTTCGAATTTTAACTAAGTAAAATGCTCAAATTTTGAGTTTAAGTAGTATTTTTAGGTTCAAAAGCCCATAATTAAATATTTGAACCCATAAAATTTCATTTAATATCATTTTCGATCGTTTTGTAGGGTTTAGAACAAGCATGTCTAAATGGGTGTTATAGGGAACATGTTCGAATTTTAATCGAGTAAAAAGCTATACTTTTGATTTTAAGTATTATTTTTATGTTCAAGAGCCCATAATTAAATCTTTGAACCCATAAAATTTGATTCAATATCATTTTCAATCGTTTTGGAGGGCAAAATCCCATAATTAACTATTTGAAATCATAAAATTTGATTTAATATTATTTTTGATCGTTTTGTAGGGTTTAGAACGTGCTTGTCTAAATGTGCATTATAGTTAACCCGTTCAAATTTTAACCGAGTAAAAAGCTATAATTTTGAGTTTAAGTAGTATTTTTAGGTTCAAAAGCCCAAAATTAACTATATGAACCCATAAAATTTGATTTTATATCGTTTTCGATCGTTTTGTAGTGTTTAGAACGAGCTTGTCTAAATGGGCTTTATAGTGAACCTGTTCCAATTTTAACTGAGTAAAATGCTCAAATTTTGAGTTTAAGTTGTATTTTTAGGTTCAAAAGCCCATAATTAACTATTTGAACCCATAAAATTTGATTTAACATCATTTTCGATCGTTTTGTAGGGTTCAGAACGTGCTTCTCTAAATAGGTGTTATAGTGAACATGTTCGAATTTTAATCGAGTAAAAAGCTATAATTTTGAGTTTAAGTTGTATTTTTAGGTTCAAAAGCCCATAATTAACCATTTGAACCCATAAAATTTGATTTAATATATTTTTCCATCGTAATGTAGGATTCAGAACGAGCATGTCTATATAGGCGTTATTGTGTACCGTTCGAATTTTAATCGAGTAAAAAGATATAATTTTGAGTTTAAGTTGTATTTTTAGGTTCAAAAGCCCATAATTAACTATTTGAACCCATAAAATTTGATTTAATATCATTTTCGATCGTTTTGTAGGATTCGGAGCGAGCTTGTCTAAATTGTAACCCCCTTAGCCCGGCCTAGGCGGAACCGGCATGAACGGGTTACACGAGGAATATTCAACCAAACCCGCGAAGGACCGATTCAATAAACAACCCTGAAAACCGATATGTTTTTTTTTCTTAACTAGATGCATAATTAAGTTCCTACGTGTGTCGAGGTCATGCATAACGAAAATGGAAACATTCGATTCACAATTGATCATTCAACTCGCATATAAAACATAAGGACCAAAACGCAAGTAACTTTAATTCCTATAATAAACCGGAACTTCAATCTACCAAAGTTCAATTAAACATGCACAGAACACGCACATTAAAATTCAGATCAATCGGATCATTATAGCATCGTCAATTTCATGATTCAATGATTAAGGACCAAATTCTAAAACACACAAATTCTAGGAACAATAACTGACATTGATTAACCAATATAAAATTAGATTATTTTCATGCAATATGGTGAAATTGCATCTCAAATAGATATCCTTAGAGTCCATATTTATTTACGGATGGATAACCGAACCTACACGAAATTTCAACCCATGGAACATCATTTTTGGTCAGGGGTATCGATACCTTTGGTACCAGTATCGATACCTTGACGATGGCTAGCCAAATTATCCATTCGAAGGCCTGTGGTATCGATACAACCTTGGATGGTATCGATAATCCAGAGTCTAGTGGCATAAATGCATCGAACCATGCTTCAGTACTAGCCCCAAAATAAGCCTTGGGTATCGATACCCTCACCAGAGGTATCGATACCCCCCGTGCAATTAACAAAAGTTGAACATTCTAAAAGAGTTCCATCCACTTAAAAACAACCATTACTAGTCACCCTAAGCTACATGCATGATATCCCAGCATAATGAGCAATTTATTACACCCAAATACCACATCAAGAACCCCAATATCATCTATAGGCATGTTTCCTATGTTAAGATTAAAACAAGAGACATACATGCATGGACATACTTCAAACAATCCAAAACATTACCACAATCCATCAAACAACAACGAAAGCGAAATAAGGTCTTATTACAAGTCATTAACCAAAGCAAAACACACTCTCATAAGGGATAGGTTTACACATTGCCGAGTCCCTATTTATTTGCCAAATCATACTAAAAATGTGAGGTCTTTTCCCCTTGGTCCTCTTGCTCCAAATGCAGCCCCAAATGTCTCTATTTTTCTGCAAAGATGAAAAGAGAGCTTAAGCAAAATATGCTTAGTGAGGAAGCTCTGAACAAGATCATCAATGCATGAAATTAAAACCATATTTAAATCATAGTTTATAATGCTTTCCTTAACATCAAACATGCTTTACCAAATCATGTTCGTATTTATATTACCAAAACATTTCTTTGAATATGTATGTCAAAATTCAAAGTATTTCATGAGTGATGCACAATGTTCCAAATCACAAGAAGGGGCATGAGAAGCCATCCTAATCACAATGTTCGTATTTATGTTACTCGTTGAAGTCATATTTGTTCTCCTAATCACAGGAAGGGGCATGAGAAGCCATCCTTCGCTTCATATCAATTTGAACTTCTACATGGGCAACCTCTTTTTCCCTAATATAGGGGATAAACGTTATATTACCCGTACAAGTCAAAAACCTACTCTTTATGGGTTTTCCAAGATAAAGCAAAAGCTCCATGATACAAGGAGAATTTGTACTTAAAAGCCTCCAAAATACAAGAGTGTGGGGCACCATCTCTTGCCAATTTATCTGAGTAGCTATCAATGTTTGCTACTTGGGCTTCGTCAATCAGTTGACAATTTTGTCTAAATTTCTCCAGAAACATTCCTAAAAGTACAGGGACTGAGAGCATTCTCAATCTAGAAAAGGATTTTCGCCAAGAAAACACCTAAAGGAAAATAGTTACTCCATAAACGTATTGGGGTCAAATATATTTGCTACTTGGGCTTTGTCAATCAATTGAAAAAAATTTCTATATTGCTCCAGAAACATTCCTAAAAGTACAGGGACTGAGAGCAATCTTAATTCAGAAAAAGATTTTCTCCAAAAACTCACCTCAAAAGGAAAACAGTCACTCCACAAATAGAATATGATCAGATATTTTGCCTCAAGAAGAAAGGCACAACTACGGAAACAAAATTCTGACAGTCAACTAAGCCAACTGATTGAGCCAATCTTAAAACAAAATCATTAACATATGCACTTTGCATTTCATGCTAGGATCATGCATACATACATCAGACATGTTAGGATTAGAATCATGCAACGCATGCTAACCATAACATTCTAAATCTGTTTGTAATAGTGATACAGAATTCACTCCTCTTCCAATAAACGAGGGAATAGACGAACACAACAACTTCGTCATCAAGATCCACCACTTCCTCAGATGCTGTGTAGATCAATTTTCACGAAGATCCACCACTTCCTCAGATGTTGTGTAGATCAGTTCATCACGAAGATCCACCACTTCCTCAGATGCTGTGTAGATCAATTTTCATGAAGATCCACCACTTCCTCAGATGTTGTGTAGATCAGTTCATCACGAAGATCCACCACTTCCGCAGATGTTGTGTAGATCATTTTCATGAAAATCCACCACTCCCGCAGATGTTGTGTAGATCGTTTTCACGAAGATCCACCACTCCCGCAGATGTTGTGTAGATCGTTTTCACGAAGATCCACCACTCCCGCAGATGTTGTGTAGATCTTTTTCACGAAGATCCACCACTCCCGCAGATGTTGTGTAGATCGTTTTCACGAAGATCTACCACTCTCGCAGATGTTGTGTAGATCGTTTTCACGAAGATCCACCACTCCCACAAATGTTGTGTAGATCGTTTTCACGAAGATCCACTTCCTCAGATGTCGTATAGATCATTTTCCACAAAGATCCACCACTTCCTCAGATGTTGTGTAGATCAGTTTTCACAAAGATCCACCACTTCCTCAGATGTTGTGTAGATCAGTATTCACGAAGATCTAGCCACTTCCTCAAATGTAGTGCGGATCAATATTTCACAAAGATCTTATCACTTCTTCAAATGTAGTACCAATCAGTTTTTCATGAAGATCTTACCACTTCCTCAGATGTAGTGCAGATCAAGTCTTTATCGGTGATACTATATCATGTTATTCCGTTAAATTATGTCATGTTATTAGTTTTATGTATTAAGTTTTCTTCGTAAAATATTTTAATAAATAATTTGTATCGTAAAATGGAAGGCTAACTAATCTGAAGATGCAGGTAAAGTAGAAGTTGATGCACATTGGATGACACAGATGCTAAAGATAGCAAGATGAAGGGAGCTATTATACCTAACATGTTTTTATATGAACAGATAAGGGGAGAAAAAATGAAACAAGGGACAGTTCAAACGCCCATTGAAATCCATTCTTGCGAATGGTCAATGAATTAAGTCCTTGGTTTCAACTGATTGTACCCAGGGTAATGGTACAACTAGCCCGGAGCAAACGGCTACCGGTAAAGGCAAGACAAATCCGTTAATCCCCGTGCATTTGGGAAAAATGCATTGATAAGAACCATTCAAACGTCCATTGAAATCCATTTTCATGAATGGTCAAGGAATTAAATCCTTGGTACCAACTGATTGTACCCAGGATAATGGTACAACTAGCCCGGAGCAAACGGCTACCGATAAAGGCAAACCAAATCCGTTAATCCCTGTACATTTGGGAAAAGTGTAGCTAAACCAAGATCACTGCTTCTTCAGCGTTACAACGAAACCAAATGTCAGAACTTATCTCCTCGTTGATGTTGTAGTCAAATCCAATATCAAAACCCTCAGATTTGAAGACGTTACCTCCCCATCAGTCCTGTAGTTGGATCGAACATTGACACTATAACTGGATTAGACGTCAGAAACCATCTTCTCGACGGTGTTGTAGCTGTATCAAATGTTATAATCCATCTCGTCGTCAGTGCTATAGATGGATCAAGATTTATAGACCTTGCAGCTCCTTCAACATTGCAACTAAGTTCAAGTTTTCTCCGAAGATGGCAACTTCAATAGTGTCGTTGTAGACCAAGCATATTTTGTCTCCTACAACAAGTCAAGCTCAGATCGTCTCCTCCAACGGATCGTCAGCTTTAAAGATTTTGTTAACAAAGGCGATGGAGTAGATGAAGTCAAAGCTCCAACAGAAGAAGCGGTGGCCAAGAAGAATTTCAATTTCACCAAAAGAACCCCAATCTTACCAAAAAGAACTATAACCTTACCAAAAGAACCCTTACCTCACCAAAGAAGAACCCCTAAACCATGCCAGATGAAATAGGTTATTCTTTATCTTTGCTCTATTGTCGTTACACAACAATGAGCAAAGAGGGGCAGCTGTAATAACCCATTCCATACATTAAAACCAAATCCAAATACATTACACCCCAAGCCCACTATCAAAAGACCCATCACACCAAAATAACCCATAGCCCAAACTAAACTAAACCCTAATGATAATCAAACCCTATCTTTTCCAGCCACCCAAGCCACCGCCGCCTTTGTCCCCTTGTTTTCCAGATCTCTGGCGCGAGGTCGCCACGCGCGGCGTTTAGCCTGCCGCGTGGTAGCCACGTGTCACTCCATCATTGGTCGATATGGCCGGTCACCGCCCCACCGCCCTTATCAATCGGACCTGCAAAATATTAAAAGAAAGGTTTCAGATCTGAAAAGTAGATGAAAAATAGTTTTTCATGTATTTTTTATCCGAAAAGATTGTAAAATGTGGGTATAAAACCCCCAATGATCGAATGTAAACGGGTACAAGAAATCGAATAGAGAAGAAGGCATTCGAACCACTGAAATCCAAAGCTATACTACAATATTCGAAATCAAAAAAACAAAAACAAAATCGGAACAAAAAAGAAAGAGAGATCGGAGCAAAAATCAGAAACAAAAGGTAAAAAAGGGTTATATTCGAACACTTATTTTCAGATCTAGAGGTTTGTGGCAACTTTCTTGAAAATCCGAGGTTGGATTTGGCATCCTCACGTCAAGAGGAGTTGGAAAGTAGTCTCCTTTGTCGATTTGCACCACCGGCGCGGTGGTCGGTGGCCGTGGATGGCGGCGGCGAACGACGCTCCCCCTAGCCTGCGGCGGCCGGATCATCAGAGAGTTGAGAGCTCTCTGTTTTGCTCTCAATGAAGAAGAAAACCAAATGGACCCTTATTAGAAAATAAGGGTATTTAACCTGATATCGAAACAACGCCGTTTTGGCGCCAAATTATTTGGCCAAAACGGCGTCGTTCCATGTGTTCGAGCCCCGAGCCAGACCCGTTCCTGCACCCGAACCGCGAAATAACCCGACATTATGGGAAAATCACGCGACTGGTCCATACATTCACAGCGCATCTTCGCTTTAGCCTTCCAGTTTGTTATGTCTTTGATTTTAGTCACCATTTTCTGCAAGTTAGCCATTATTTCTTTAATTTCTTTCAATTGCATCCTTATTATTATTATTTCAATCCTAATAGTTCTGTTTTTTGCAGATTTGGTCCCTGATAATTTCAAAAATTATTATTTCCATATTTTTACTAAATATTTACTAATCAGTTTCTTTTGGATCATAGATTAAAATGCCGAAGTTATAGTTCCGATCGTATAAAATATATTGTAACCGATAGTTGCCAAGTTTTGGGCGTTGTAGGTGTGCTCACCCTTCCCTACGTGTAATAGAATCTCGGATCCAGCTCTGGTTCGTAGACTCTTTTTGGTGTTCCAATCGCACCGTTAAAAAATGATTGGTGGCGACTCCCCGGACGAATTCCGGTGATTACAGACACCTTTTATACAACCTCCTTACTATAACCGTCTCACCCAAAGAGCTGGTAACCACAACACCTACGTCTAAAACTTCAACCGGAATATCCAACAAATATGCATGTTCACTCAAAACATAAGAATGCGTAGATCCCGAATCTATCAAAGAAAACAACGGTACATTTTGCAAAGAAAAGGTACCTGGCACCACATCTGTAGCATTACGAGTCCCACGCTGAGCATAGACCTTCCGTCCATCCCCATGCCTCTTTAAAGGACCTCGACCACGTCCACATCCTCTACCAGGCATCACAGTCACATCAGCTCGACCACCAGACTCACCAACAAACCTCGGATAATCACGCTTTTTGTGATCCATCGACCCACAACCTATACAAGCACCAGTGGCCCACCAGCACTCTCCTGGATGGCGGCTAGAACACAAGTTACAAACTGTGTTATCACAACCACCTCTACCAAACTGTTGTGCCCGACCGTCGCGTCCAAAATCACCTTGGCGTCGATCAGCTCTGTATCGGTTGTCTCGAAACCTCTTACCCTGCTTACTTTGAGCACCAGCCTCAACAGGCCTCTTACCAACATCGATAGACTTCCTAGCCTCCCTTAGAGACTCCTCAACATCCTTGACCCTATTAACCAACACATCAAACTCGGTGTACTCAGCAGCCAGCAAGTATGTCTTAATCTCGGGATCCAACCCATATCGGAACCTATCACACCTCTTTTGGTCAGTAGGAACAACCTCAGGAGCATAGTGGCTCAACCTAATGAACTGTATCTCATACTTGTCCACTGTCATAGCCCTCTGCACCAAAGACATAAACTCCCACTTCCTTGCATCCTCATATTGTGGCACCAAAAACTTCCGCACAAAAGTGGTCCGAAAATACTCCCAAGCCAGGTTAGCAGCATCTACACCAGCTTTCGTGGTGATCCACCAACGATAAGCATCTCCCTGAAGCAGAGAAACTACACAACCCAGCCTCCTAGTATCCTGACACTCCATCTGATCCAAAATCCTCTCTGTACTAGCCAACCACTCCTCAGCTGAGCTCGGGTCTGATCCACGAAACTCTCCACCGCCTAAACTACACAGACGCTCTAAAGGTAGACCTCGGGTAACCACAACAGCAGCGTCAGGAGTCGGGATATGCACTCTGATAAGTGCTCAACTCACTATCACTTTTTACACCTTTTATGGGCATTAATCACCGAATTTACACCCATTCAGACCAATGCATGTACTTAATGTGATATATTTGGAAGTTAAGCTTATAGAGATCATATTTACAGAAAAGGGCAGTTTTATTGCATTTTTATATCTGTGCAGGAGAATCAGTGCCGCGGCAGCAATAAGGCCGAGGTAGGACCTGATGCCGAGGCAGCAACTGAGAGCCAGGAAGCAATATTGTAGGCGATCGGAAGAGAAAAATCCAAGGGACGTTTCTAGACATAAAGCACATGGATCGGAGCAAGCAAGCATGAGGGAAATCCCAAGACAAGGCCACGCGGGAAAGCCTCTTAGTTGAATTAAACTTGGAAATATTTTAATTATGTACATGACTTGTTCCCTACTCCAAGTTGTATTCTACTTAGAAAAGGTTTGCCCTAGGTCAAGCCTATATAAAGACCTAGCCGTCCAATGTATTAGAGACCAATACCTAGAGAGAGAGCCGATTCATAGATTCTTTTTTCTAAGTGTTCTTAGGGTTTAGGTGAAGGTTGTTAGTATTTGTGAGAGGAGATTGTACTTTGTCTTTGTTTCAATACAATAAAAATATCAAGGTTTGCTTATCCTTTGTTATTCCTTGTTCTTACATTCAAGCTCGGGAGAGAAGTTTGTGAGTAATCCATTTATCTAGACTCGGGAGACTTAGATTCACGAAAGGGGTAAGTACGGTGTTTCAATCGCGAAATACTAACTCGGCCTAGGGATAGATTAAGAGTTTCAACGGCTAAAAGAAGTGTGAGATTGGTTGGTGAGTATAATTGGTTCACGCCGGGAGGTATCATCAAGGACTAGTCATCAACAGTACTTCGACTTAAGGATAAGCGGAGTCATTCAAGGACACTTTGCCGAACTTTGGTAAAGTCCACCCACGAGCAAGGGATTGCGGCGGCAGACAGTATCGGCGCTGCCAAGGCAGTAATCTACAGTGCTGCCGAGGCAGTGATATACGATTGCATTGGGCAGAGACAAGTCAATCAAATTCACAATAGAACGCAACTGGATCCTGACCTCTCTCTCTACTTATCAAATCTCTTTATTTTACTTAGTTGTTTTATTTTAGTTCCATCACAACCCAAAATTACTTGTGTTTTTACTTTATTTCTTTCTACAGAACAAGAAGACAAAGAATACATATTAAGTATACCAATCCATGTGGAGACGATAATCCGATAAATACTTATCACTTATTACTTTCGATGTGTTCACTTGCACTAAACGCGCAGTTTTGACACGCGACACACTCCAGCCACGGTAGCCTGAAATGCACCCGCCATAGCTTGTATAAGCGGTGCAAACTCTCTAAACTAACCTCCCAAAGGAACCGGAGGCACACCCACGGGTGGAGGAGGAGGAAGCGGCTCTTCCCTAGCGGTCACCTCACCCTCAGCCTGACCCTCAGTGATCATATTTGCACAAGCACGCGTCTCACGTCTCGGTGGCATATTCCAAAAACTTCATACATGCAATTTAAAAAAATGATATTAAAACATAACAAACTTACATTCGGGCAAGATCCAAGGGAAACCTGAGAAGCATTTGAAAATGTATTGGCATTGGCAATGTGTAACCGTTATCCATTTTTAACCATCATCACTCAATGTACAACCATCATGCATAGATATTCAACAAGTTAACAATATAACAAGTTCAATCACACACTTTAGCAAACCTGGCTCTGATACCACCAAATGTAACCCCCTTAGCCCGGCCTAGAAAAAACAGATACTAACGGGTTACACGGGGAATATTGAACAAAACCCGCGAAGTTCCGATTCAATAAACAACCCTGAAAACCGATAAGTTTTTTTTCTTAACTAGATGAATAATTAAGTTTCTATGTGTGTCTAGGTCATGCATAACGAAAATAGAAACATTCGATTCACAATTGATCATTCAACTCGCATATAAAACATAAGGACCAAAACGCAAATAACTTTAATTCCTATAATAAACCGGAACTTCAATCTACCAAAGTTCAATTAAACATGCACAGAACACGCACATTAAAATTCAGATCAATTGGATCATTATAGCATCGTCAATTTCATGATTCAATGATTAAGGACCAAATTGTAAAATACACAAATTCTAGGAACTATATCTGACATTAATTAACCAATATAAAATTAGATTATTTTCATGCAATATGGTGAAATTGCATCTCAAATAGATATCCTTAGAGTCCATATTCATTTACGGATGGATAACTGAACCTACACGAAATTTCAACCCGTGGAACATCATTTTTCGTTAGGGGTATCGATACCTTTGGTACCGGTATCGATACCATGACGATGGCTAGCCAAATAATCCATTCGAAGGCCTGTGGTATCGATACCACCTTGGATGGTATAAATACTCTAGAGTCCAGTGGCATAAATGCATCGAACCATGCTTCGGTACTAGCCCCAAAATAAGCCTTGGGTATCGATACCCTCACTAAAAGGGTATCGATACCCCCTGTGCAATTAATAAAAGCTTAACATTCTAAAAGAGTTTCATCCACTTAAACACAACCATTAGTCACCCTAAGCTACATGCATGATGTCCCAGCATAATGAGCAATTCATTACACCCAAATACCACATCAAGAACCTCAATATCATCTATAGGCATGCTTCCTATGTTGAGATTAAAACAAGAGACATAAAAGCATGGACATACTTCAAACAATCCAAAACATTACCACAATCCATCAAACAACAACGAAAGCGAAATAAGGTCTTATTACAAGTCATTAACCAAAGCAAAACACACTCTCATAAGGGATAGGTTTACACATTGTCGAGCCCCTATTTATTTGTGTCGCGTGTCAAAAGTGCGCGTTTAGTGCAAGTGGACACATCACAAGTAATACGTGATAAGTATTTATCGAGTTATCGTCTCCTCAGGGACCAGTATACTTAATATACTTTCTTTATCTTCTTGCTCTGTAGAAAAATAAAAATACAAGTGAATGGGTGTGATTTATTAAAATAAGGTAATTGAATAAAATAAAATAATCGAAATATTAGAGAGAAGATGGGCCAGGATCCAGTTGTATTGTATTGTGGACTTGATTGACTTGTCCTTATCCAATGCAATCGTATATCTCTGCCTCGGCAGCACTGCAAATTACTGCCTGGGCAGCGATAACGCTATCTGCCGCGGCAATCCCTTGCTCGTGGGCAGACTTTACCAAAGTTCGGCAAAGTGTCCTTGAATGACTCCGCTTATCCCTAAGTCAGAGTGTTGTTGATGACTAATCCTTGATGATACCTCCCGGCGTGAACCAATTATACTCACCAACCAATCTCACACTTCTTTTAGCCGCTGAAACTCTTAACCTATCCCTAGACCGAGTTAGTATTTCGCGATTGAAACACCGTACTTACCCCTTTCGTGAATCTAACTCTCCCGAGCTTAGATAAATGGATTACTCACAAACTTCCCTCCCGGGCTTGAATGCAAGAATAAGGAATAACAAAGGATAAGCAAACCTTGATAATCTTTATTGCATTGAATAAAAGACAAATTACAATCTCCTCTCACAAATACTCCACAACCTTCACCTAAACCCTATGAAGGTTTTAGAACATGATGGAGAGGAAAGAAACAAGAGTAGAAGTCGGCTCTCCCTAGTTATTTCGATATATGATACATTAGGTGGCTATGTCTTTATATAGGCTAGACCTAGGGCAAACCTTTCCTAAGTAGAATACAACTTGGAGTAGGGAACAAGTCAAGTACATAATCATAATATATTTCCAAGTTTGAATTCGGCTAAGGGGGCTTTCCCGCGTTGTCTTCGTTTGGGCTTTTCCTTGTGCTAGCCAGCTCCGATTCATGGGCTTCAAGTCTAGACACGTTCCTTGGATTTTTGTCTTTCCATCGCCTATCACTTTGCTTCCTGTCTTCCTGCTGCTGCCTCGGCATCAGGTCCTGCCTCGGCCTTGTCTCTGCCGCGGCAATAGTTTTCCTGCACAGATGTGAAAACGCAGTAAAACCTGCCTTTTTCTATAAATATTATCTATTTAAGTATAACTTCTAAATATATCACATTAAGCACATGCATTGGTTCAAGTGGGTGAATATTTGGTGATAAATGCCGATAAAAGGAGTATAAAGTGATAGTGTGTTGAGCACTTATCACACCCCCAAACTCGAACTATTGCTTGTCCTCAAGCAATGCAAACCATCAATTTGCCGAACTCTACTCTCTCTTGGTCTTACATGTCCATCTATTCTCCCCACCATAGCTAGGCCTATCTTTAAGCCTTAACCGTTCGGCTACCTAAGAGTTTACCTAGAAACAAACTATAGGATGTGAGTGTGTATGTTTTTGTGGACAAGTTGATTAAAGGCTTTCTTAGATAAACTCTAAGTTCAAGACAAATAGACATTGGTTAAGTCTTCTCTTCTTTTCCAAACCCCAAATCTTGAGCCGGTTTCGGGCACCTCAAAGACTTGTGTTTTTCTTTTCACTAAAAACCTTTTTTTTTTCTTTTCTTTTTGATATTCCTTAATACATACTAGAGCCAATTTCGGGCACCTCTAGTATGAAGAAGAGATTTTCTAGAGCCGGTGGTAGGCACCTCTAGTTACTTTTTCCAAAAATCTAAGTCTTTATCACCTAAGTTCATTAAAAGAATTCCTATAATCCACAAGTCCCAAAAGTGTTTAAACTTCTTCCTATAGTAAGCTTCTAAGTTTTCATCCTTAAGCGTCCTAACGTTAAGCCCTCTTAACAGAACCTAAACATGGTAAGGAGAAAGATTTCTATAGCCTTAAAGAATAAACTAAGGCAATACTGATGATGAGTAGTGCAAGAGTGTAGGCAGTTAATTCAAGTAAGGCGGGGAGCATAAAAATTAAAAAAAAATCACTAGAATATTCCCTTTTTGGCAAGGCCGCGACAGTAGATTGCTGCCTTGGCAGTGAATCTGCACCCCCAAACTCAAACCAAGCATTGTCCTCAATGCTTTATATTTGGAAGGAATAAGCGGCAAAACAGAATATGAATTATATGCAGCAAGGAAAAACAGTAAAAGCAATGAATTTGCAATAAAGGACAAAGAATTTTAGAGCGACTCCGAAGAGTTCTCGTAACAATTTTTCTCCGTTGCCTAGATGCCATGTGCTTTGTCCTTGGGGAGGGCGATGGTTGCGCCTTTGCTTGCCTCGGCGGCTGGAATCGAGTGGGTGGGGTCCTATGCATCGGGGCCTCTACTTCTTCTCATTCTTCTACTAAAAACAAAAGAAAACAACCCGTAGATATTAAATGTCCTAAACTAAAATTATTCCTTATAAATTGCAGAAAATAAAAGATCGGAAGTTGCGGCCTTAATTCGTTAAAGGAGGGCGTGCGAGGGCATCTTCCAAAGTGATGGTCTCCATGGTTTTCATGTCCTGTGGTCCAGAGTAATGCCTCAAGCGTTGTCCATTTACTTTGAATTCATGGTCATCTGTTAGTGATTTGATCGTTACAGCTCCATGGGGAAAAACTCGAACAACTTCAAATGGTCCTAACCATCTAGATTTGAGTTTTCCAGGAAACAGTTTAAGTTTGGAGTTGAAAAGGAGAACTTGCTGCCCCGGCAGGAACTGCCTCGGCAGTAACCTTCTGTCATGCCATTTCTTTGTTTTCTCTTTGTAGATTTTGGCATTCTCATAAGCTGTTGTCCGAAACTCGTCTATCTCATTGAGATCTAGTAGTCGTTTCTGTCCGGCTTTTTCCCAATCCATATTTAAATTCTTGACTGCCCAATATGCTTTGTGTTCAATTTCGACAGGTAAATGACAGGCTTTCCCAAACACAAGTTTATATGGTGATGTTCCTAATGGAGTTTTGAATGTTGTCCTATAAGCCCATAAAGCATCATCGAGACGATAGGACCAATCCTTTCGAGATGGATTCACCACCTTCTCAAGGATCTGTTTTAGTTCCTTATTGGATATCTTGGCTTGCCCATTTGTCTGTGGATGATATGCCGTCGCGAGCTTGTGGGTGATGCCTAGTTTCTTTAAGGCCGCGGCAATCAGTCTGTTATCGAAGTGTTTCCGTTCGTCACTTATGATTGCCCTAGGGATTCCAAACCTTGTAAAAATGTTTTTCTTGAGAAATCTTTGAACTGTTTTAGAATCATTGTGCGGTGTGGCGATTGCTTCGACCCACTTTGATACGTAGTCCACGGCCACTAAGATATAAAGGTTTCCTTGAGAAGATGGAAAAGGTTCCATGAAATCTATTCCCCAAACATCGAATAGTTCTACTTCCAGTATGGGTCGTAGAGGCATCTCATGTCGTCTTGAAATGTTGCCTGTGCGTTGGCTGCGATCGCAGTTCTTGTAGTAGTTATGGGCATCTTTATAAAGTGTGGGCCAGTATAAGCCGGATTGTAGCACCTTTGTTGCTGTCCTATTTCCTCCAAAATGCCCACCGCAAGGTGAGTCATGGCAGCGCTGGAGTACTGCTTTTTGTTCTTCTTCTGGAACACATCTTCTTATAACCTGATCTGCACAATGCTTGAACAGAAGAGGGTCGTCCCAGTAATAATGTTTTGCATTGTGCTGAAATCTCTTCTTTTCGTTATAATTGAAGTTATAAGGAATAATACCACTAACAAGATAATTAACAATATCAGCATACCAGGGGGTGGATGTTATGGTTGCAAGATCTTTTGTCAATGTTGTAGATATATATTCAGTCAATGTCGCGGCAGCTCGGTTGTATACTGCGATGGCCTCTGTCTCGGCAGTATCTTTTGCAGTAGTAACAATTTGCAGTATTTGTTCATCTGGAAATTCATCTTGTATATCTTCAAGTGAGTGAGTATTGTCTTTGTTCTCTAATCTAGAAAGATGATCGGCCACTTGGTTTTCTGTACCCTTGCGATCTTTTATCTCAACGTCGAATTCTTGTAAAAGAAGGATCCATCTAATCAGTCTGGGTTTGGCATCCTTCTTTGAGAAAAGGTACTTAATTGCTGAATGATCTGTGTGGACTGTGACCCTTGTTCCAATGAGATATGATCGAAATTTATCAAAGGCAAACACTACTGCCAATCCAGTGGGATTGGTGTAGTGATTAGCTTCTCCTTGAGAGTCTCGAATGCATCAGTGTATTCTTTATTGAACTCGGATTTCCTATCTTGTTCAAGCAAGTTGCAAAGAGGTTTAGAAATTTTGGAAAAATTAGAGATAAACCTTTTGTAGAACCCTGCATGTCCCAAGAAACTTCGAACTCCTTTTACAGAATTTGGTGGAGGTAAATTCTTTATCACATCTATCTTGGCCTTATCCACTTCTATTCCCTTTGATGATATTTTGTGACCTAACACAATGCCTTCAGTCACCATAAAATGGCATTTTTCCCAGTTTAAGACTAGGTTGGATTCCTCACATCTTTGCAGCACTTTCTCCAGATTGCCGAGGCAGTGATCAAAGCTGTCTCCAAAAACTGAAAAATCATCCATAAATATCTCCAAAAAGTCCTCGATCATGTTAGAAAAAATTGTCATCATACATCTCTGGAATGTTGTCGGGGCATTACAAAGGCCGAACGGCATCCTTCGAAATACATAAGTGCCGTATGGACAAGTAAACGTCGTTTTTGCCTGATCTTCTGGATCAATGGCAATCTGATTATATCCTGAATGCCCATCCAGAAAACAGTAATATGGTTTACCAGCAAGTCTATCAAGCATTTCATCAATGAAAGGTAAGGGGAAGTGATCCTTCTTTGTTGCTTTATTCAACTTGCGATAATCCATACAAACTCTCTAACCGGTCACAGTCCTGGTTGGTATTAGTTCGTTGTTCTCATTGGTTATAACAGTCATACCACCTTTCTTAGGTACACATTGCACCGGGCTTACCCATGCACTGTCAGAGATGGGATAAATAATTCCTGCATCCAGCCATTTGATAATTTCCTTACGTACTACCTCTTTCATAGCCTGGTTAAGTCTCCTTTGAGCTTCTACAGTGGGCTTATGGTCTTCTTCCAGGAGGATTTTGTGCATGCATACTGCTGGACTAATTCCCTTCAAATCATCAATTGACCATCCGATTGCCCTTTTGTGCTGCCGCAGCATTGCTATTAGGGTCTGTTCCTGTTCTGGCAACAACTTAGAAGGCTTTAGTTTTTCTGGTAAGGGTTTTAGTTCTGGGACAAATGGTTCTTTATCACCAGATTGTTTATTTTTCTCTTTATACTCTAATGGTTCAAAGTACTTACATGGAAGATGTGCTGTCCAGTTTGCTTCCTCTTTCTCAGATGTCTCAGTACTGTTTAAAGAATGACTGTAACAATCATCCAGAGCACTGCCGAGGCAACCCTGGGGTATGTCATGAATATCACTGCCGAGGCAATTGTTGCTCAGACAAGGGATTATGTAATTATCATCTGGGTCATTTTGACATTATTCCTCTAATTCATCGTGTCTTTTCATCAGTTGACACATATTTAATTTGATTTCCTGATCATTGATTCTCATGGTTAATTCTCCCTTTTCCACGTCAATCAATGTACGTCCAGTTGCTAGAAAGGGCCTCCCAAGGATGATCGTTGCGTTGTCATCTGCTTCACAATCAAGGACAAGGAAGTCAGCAGGAAAAATAAACTTGTCAACTCTTACCAGTATGTCCTCGATTTTTCCTTCAGGTTGCACATAGGATTTATCCGCGAGTTGGAGCATCACTGTTGTAGGCTTCGGCCTTCCAATTCCAAGCTTTTGGAAGACTGATTTAGGCATGAGGTTTATACTTGCTCCAAGGTCGCATAGGGCCTTTCCTTCATAACTCTTTCCTATCGCACAAGGTATAGTGAAGCGACCAGGATCTTTTAGCTTTGGTGGCATGCGGTTATGCAGCATTGCCATGCATCCCTCGGTGGCAGCCACTGTCTCAAATTCACCTATTTGTTTTCTCTTGGATACCATATCTTTTAAGAACTTGGCATAGTTGGGCATTTGTTCAATGGCCTCAATGAATGGTATGTTGATGTGGACTTGCTTCAAAATATCGAGGAACTTCTTGAACTGTTGATCCTATTTTTGTTTTTTTAACCTTTGCGGGAAAGGTGGTGGTGGTCTCATCTAGTTGACACATATTTAATTTTTTAACCTTTGCAGTGCTTGCTGCCGGGGCAATGTTGTTAGTCTATGTTTGCTCAGCCTCTTCTCTTGATTGATCCGCCGGTTGGGTTTGGTTCTCTGGGATCTTCTCTGTCAACTGTAGACCACTCCTGGTAGTGATTGCCTTGCACTGTTCATGGCTTAGTACCTTAGCAACCTCAGTATTGCTAGGTAGGCCTCCTTGTGGTCTAGTGTTTATACATTGAGCAAACTACCCAACCTGAGTTTCCAGAGTTTTTATGGCCGCTTCTTGATTTTGTAGCCTCATCTCAGTCCTATTCATGAAGGCGTCGGTCCTCTTGATGAAATTACTATTTTCCGCCATGTATGACTCGGTTTTCATCATGAAGGCCTTTAGCGTGTTTTCCAATGAATTTACCGGTTGCTGCTGCATCTGTTGCTGCGGCATCGGTTGTTGGACTTGCTGCTGCGACATTGGCTGCTGAAATCCCGGTGGTTGGGTGATTGGGTTTAAGGCATTATTTGGGTTGCTCCATGATAAGTTTGGATGCCTCTTCCATGAGGGGTTGTATGTGTTGGACATCACATTGTTACGGTTGTAGTTCCCAACATACATACCGGTTTCTTGATTCATGCAATCAATGGAACTGTGGTTGTCTCCACGTAAATCACAACATAAATCAATTACCTTGACCTCACGGGTATTGTTTTGTAATTGTAGGTTTTGCACCATCTTGGTAAGAGAGGCCAATTGTGCAGCCACTGAACTTGATGAATCTAATTCGTTTATCTTGGCTTGGCGTCTTACTCCGCCTCGCCTAGATGTGGGAAACTGGAAATTATTCCTTGCGAGTTTATTCAAAATTTCGATAGCTTCCTCGGGTGCCTTGTCCAGGAGTGTGTCGTTTGCCGAGGCATCTAACATCATCCTTGTCGGGGCATTTGTGGCGTTGTAAAACATTGTCACTTGTGTCCATAAGGGGAATCCATGCAGCGGACACTTGTGCAATAGCTCTCTGTAGCGTTCCCATGCCTCGTACATTGGTTCGTCTTCAGACTGTCGGAAAGAAGTAATTTCATTACGAATTCTATCATATAGATTTGTAGGATTAAAGCGAGTAATGAAATCACGGCATAGTTCACTCCAGGATCCAATAGATCCCGCTGGAATGCTATTCAACCAAGCTTTCGCCCTATCCCTCAGTGAATAGGGGAATAGCTTTAACCGCAAGACATCTTCATGGACTCCTTGGATTTTGAAAGAGTTGCAGATTTCCATGAAAGATTTGAGATGCTGCCTTGCGTCTTCAGTTGCAGACCCACAAAATTGTCCAATTGTATTTAGCATGTTGAACATAACAGGTTTAAGTTCAAAATGGGCTGCTTCAATCTCGGGTGTAACGACTCCTGGGTTTTAGTCCATTTAAGTCCTCCTCCAAGAAATCTCTAACAGTTAGCTGCCGCGGCCTAGGTGGCGGCGGTAGACCTTCATTGCCGGCAGGTATGTTTTGTCCTGCTTGAACCTCTGCCATGACTCCTCGGATTTGTCTCCTCAACCTTAACCCTGTTCTTTCAATCTCAAGATCTAACTCGTATAAGGGGTTGGTTTGATTGGCCCTGGTCATACACCAAGAAAAACAAAAGTAAAATAAAAATAAAAATAAAAAGGAACAAGAAAATAAGAAAAACAAAATTTAGTTGCCAGTCCCCGGCAACGGCGCCAAAAATTGTCGCGTGTCAAAAGTGCGCGTTTAGTGCAAGTGGACACATCGCAAGTAATAAGTGATAAGTATTTATCGAGTTATCGTCTCCTCAGGGACCAGTATACTTAATATGCTTTCTTTATCTTCTTTCTCTGTAGAAAAATAAAAACACAAGTGAATGGGTGTGATTTATTAAACTAAGGTAATTGAATAAAATAAAAGAATCGAAATATTAGAGAGAAAGATGGGCCAGGATCCAGTTGTATTGTATTGTGGACTTGATTGACTTATCCTTATCCAATGCAATCGTATATCTCTACCTCGGCAGCACTACAGATTACTGCCCAGGCAGCGATAACGCTGTCTGCCGCGGCAATCCCTTGCTCGTGGGCAGACTTTACCAAAGTTCGGCAAAGTGTCCTTGAATGACTCCGCTTATCCCTAAGCCAGAGCGCTGTTGATGACTAGTCCTTGATGATACCTCCCGGCGTGAACCAATTATACTCACCAACCAATCTCACACTTCTTTTAGCCGCTGAAACTCTTAACCTATCCCTAGGCCGAGTTAGTATTTCGCGATTGAAACACCATACTTACCCCGTTCGTGAATCTAACTCTCCCAAGCTTAGATAAATGGATTACTCACAAACTTCCCTCCCGGGCTTGAATCCAAGAACAAGGAATAACAAAGGATAAGCAAACCTTGATAATCTTTATTGCATTGAATAAAAGACAAATTACAATCTCCTCTCACAAATACTCCACAACCTTCACCTAAACCCTATGAAGGTTTTAGAACATGATGGAGAGGAAAGAAACACGAGTAGAAGTCGGCTCTCCCTAGGTATTACGATATGTGATACATTGGGTGGCTATGTCTTTATATAGGCTAGACCTAGGGCAAACCTTTCCTAAGTAGAATACAACTTGGAGTAGGGAACAAGTCAAGTACATAATCATAATATATTTCCAAGTTTGAATTCGGCTAAGGGGGCTTTCCCGCGTGGTCTTCCTTTGGGCTTTTCCTTGTGCTAGCCAGCTCCGATCCATGGGCTTCAAGTCCAAACACGTTCCTTGGATTTTTGTCTTTCCATCGCCTATCACTTTGCTTCCTGTCTTCCTGCTGCTGCCTCGGCATCAGGTCCTGCCTCGGCCTTGTCTCTGCCGCGGCAATAGTTTTCCTGCACAAATGTGAAAACGCAATAAAACCTGCCTTTTTCTATAAATATTATCTGTTTAAGTATAACTTCTAAATATATCATATTAAGCACATGCATCGGTTCAAGTGGGTGAATATTTGGTGATAAATGCCGATAAAAGGAGTATAAAGTGATAGTGTGTTGAGCACTTATCAATTTGCCAAATCATACTAAAAATGTGAGGTCTTTTCCCCTTGGTCCTCTTGCTCCAAATGCAGCCCCAAATGTCTCTATTTTTCTACAAAGATGAAAAGAGAGCTTAAGCAAAATATGCTTAGTGAGGAAGCTCTGAACAAGATCATCAATGCATCAAATTAAAACCATATTTAAATCATAGTTTATAATGCTTTCCTTAACATCAAACATGCTTTACCAAATCATGTTCGTATTTATATTACCAAAACATTTCCTTGAATATGTATGTCAAAATTCAAAGTATTTCATGAGTGATGCACAATGTTCCAAATCATTCCATGTATGCATATTAGCTTTTTAGTGATCACTTGTTATGAACCTTAAGTTCACCAAATACGCGGATCTATTGTTTTAGAGACCCTTGGTCTCGTCATGACACAAAGTCACCATAGACATGACACGAAGTCACCATTGACATGACTCGAAGTCACCCTTGTTACGTGTACGCATTTTTTCCCTTTATTTCCATAATATTTATAGTGCACTCAATCCTAATGACATGTCATTTGTATTCGAATCTAAAGTTAGTGTCACTAAGCCAATATCAATTCCAAATATGCATGTTAATTTCCTGCTCATAATGCATCCATAATATGTTCAATAAATGAACCGAAAGTGATGCCCAATGGCACCATCAAATGCAAGGAAAATAACCACATGTTATTTCATTTCATTTCCATTCTTCCATAAATCATGAATGTCTTTATAAACCATGCATTTTCAGCAATTAACACATGCATGCATCATTTCAAAATCATGATTATGCATTTCCAAAATCTCATTGAATCATCATCATAAATGTCATTACCGAAAATAGCCGAAACTTACAATAATGCATCAAAATCATTTACTTTACTTACTCTTGAACTATGGAAATTTTTCACACTATTCCATAGCCCCCCAAACAGAACCGAACCATTGCAAAACACTTTTAACCCGAAATCACTCACCGAGAAGCGAAACCAACCCTCGTCGACGCTCCGACGGCAACGCCAACGCACCAGCCACTTACGGACCATCTTGCACTTCTTCTACAACATTAAAAATAGAGCATATGCACATCATAACATTCTCAAAACAGCAGCCACATTAAACCTCCACAAAACTATTTCAACCCATCAAATTTGATTTAATATCATTTTCGATCGTTTTATAGGGTTCAGAACGTACTTGTCTAAATAGGCGTTATAGTGAACATGTTCGAATTTTAATATAGTAAAAACCTATAATTTTGAGTTTAAGTTGTATTTTTATGTTCAAAACCACATAATTAACTATTTGAACCCATAAAATTTGATTTAATATCATTTTCGATCGTTTTGTAGGGTTCAGAGCGAGCTTGTCTTAAATGGGCTTTAGTAAACCCGTTAGAATTTTAACTGAGTAAAATGCTCAATTTTTGAGTTTAAGTTGTATTTTTAGGTTCAAAAGCCCGTAATTAACTTTTTGAACCCATTAAATTTGATTTAATATCATTTTTGATCGTTTTGTAGGGTTCAGAACGAGCTTGTCTAAATGGGCTTTATAGTGAACCCGTTTGAATTTTAACTGAGTAAAATGCTCAAATTTTGATTTTAAGTTGTATTTTTAGGTTCAAAAGCCCATAATTAACTATTTGAACCCATAAAATTTGATTTAACATCATTTTCGATTGTTTTGTAGGGTTCAGAACGTGCTTGTTTAAATAAGCGTTGTAGTGAACATGTTCAAATTTTAACAGAGTAAAAAGGTATAATTTTGAGTTTTTGTTGTATTTTTAGGTTCAAAAGACCATAATTAAATATTTGAACCCATAAAATTCGATTTAATATCATTTTCGATCGTTTTGTAGGGTTCAGAGCGAGCTTGTTCAAATGGGCTTTATAGTGAACCGTTCGAATTTTAATTGAGTAAAATGCTCAAATTTTGAGTTTAAGTTGTATTTTTAGGTTCAAAAGCTGATAATTAACTATTTGAACGCATAAAATTTGATTTAATATAATTTTCGATCGTTTTGTAGGGTTCAGAACGTGCTTGTCTAAATAGGTGTTATAGTGAACATGTTCGAATTTTAATCTATTAAAAAGTTATAATTTTGAGTTTAAGTTGTATTTTTAAGTTCAAAAGCCCATAATTAACAATTTGAACCCATAAAATTTGATTTAATATCATTTTCAATAATTTTGTAGGGTTCAGAACGTGCTTGTCTAAATAAGCGTTATAGTGAACATATTCGAATTTTAATCGTGTAAAAAGATATAATTTTGAGTTTAAGTTGTATGTTTAGGTTCAAAAGCCCATATTTAACTATTTGAACCCAAAAAATTTGATTTTATATCATTTTCGATCATTTTGTAGGGTTTAGAACGACTTTGTCTAAATGGGCTTTATAGTGAACCCGTTCGAATTTTAAATGTGTAAAATGTTCAAAATTTGAGTTTAAGTTGTATTTTTAGGTTCAAAAGCTGATAATTAACTATTTGAACCCAAAAAATTTGATTTAATATCATTTTCGATCGTTTTGTAGAGTTCAGAACGAGCTTGTCCAAATGGGTTTTATAGTCAACCCGTTCGAATTTTAACCGAGTAAAATGCTCAAATTTTGAGTTTAAATTGTATTTTTAGGTTAAAAAGCCCATAATTAACTATTTGAACCCATAAAATTTGATTTATTATCATTTTCGATCGTTTTGTAGAGTTCAGAATGTGCTTGTCTAAATAAGCGTTATAATAACATGTTTGAATTTTAATCGTGTAAAATGCTCAAATTTTCAGTTTAAGTTGTATTTTTAGGTTAAAAAGCCCATAATTAACTATTTGAACCCATAAAATTTGATTTATTATCATTTTCGATCGTTTTGTAGGGTTCAGAATGTGCTTGTCTAAATAAGCGTTATAGTAATATGTTCGAATTTTAATCATGTAAAAAGATATAATTTTGAGTTTAAGTCGTATTTTTAGGTTCAAAATCCCATAATTAACTATTTGAACCCATAAAATTTGATTTAATATCATTTTCGATCGTTTTGTAGGGTTCAGAACGTGCTTGTTTAAATGTGCATTATAGTGAACCCGTTCGAATTTTAACCGAGTAAAAAGCTATAATTTGGAGTTTAAGTTGTATTTTTAGGTTCAAAATCCCATAATTAACTATTTGAACCCATAAAATTTGATTTAATATCAATTTCGATCGTTTTGTAGAGTTAAGAACGAGCTTGTCTAAATGGGTTTTATAGTCAACTCGTTCGAATTTTAACCGAGTAAAATGCTCAAATTTTGAGTTTAAATTGTATTTTTAGGTTTAAAAGCCCATAATTAACTATTTGAACCCATAAAATTTGATTTAATATCATTTTCGATCGTTTTGTAGGGTTCGGAACAAACTTGTCCAAATAGGTGTTATAGTGAACATGTTCGAATTTTAATCTAGTAGAAAGCTATAATTTTGAGTTTATGTTGTATTTTTATGTTCAAAATCCCATAATTAACTATTTTAACCCATAAAATTTGATTTAATATCATTTTCGATCGTTTTGTAGGGTTCAGAATGAGCTTGTCTAAATGGGCTTTATAGTCAACCCGTTCGAATTTTAACCGAGTAAAATGCTCAAATTTTGAGTTTAAGTTCTATTTTTATGTTCAAAAGCCCATAATTAAATTTTTGAACCCATAAAATTTGATGTAATATCTTTTTCGATCGTTTTGTAGGTTTCAGAACGAGATTGTCTAAACGGGCTTTATAGTGAACCTGTTGGAATTTTAACCGAGTAAAATGCACAAATTTTGAGTTTAAGTTGTATTTTTAGGTTAAAAAGCCCATATTTAACAATTTGAACCCATAAAAATTGATTTAATATCCTTTTTGATCGTTTTGTAGGGGTCAGAACGTGCTAGTCTAAATAGGCGTTATAGCGAACATGTTCGAATTTTAATCCAGTAAAAATCTATAATTTTGAGTTTAAGTTGTATTTTTAGGTTCAAAAGCTTATAATTAAAAACTTGATTTAATATCATTTTGTAGGGTTCAGAACGTGCTTGTCTAAATGTGCATTATAGTGAACCCGTTCGAATTTTAACCGAGTAAAAAGCTATTATTTTGAGTTTAAGTTGTATTTTTAGGTTCAAAAGCCCATAATTAACTATTTGAACCCATAAAATTTGATTTAATATCAGTTTTGATCATTTTGTAGGGTTCTGAGCATGCTTGTCTAAATGAGATTTATAGTGAACCCGTTCCAATTTTAACCGGGTAAAAAACCCAAATTTTTTGTTTAAGTTGTATTTTTAGGATCAAAAGCCAATAATTAACAATTTGAACCCATAAAATTTGATTTAATATCATTTTGATCGTTTTGTAGGGTTCAGAACGAGCTTGTCTAAATGGGCTTTATAGTGAACCCGTTCGAATTTTAACCGAGTAAAATGCTCAAATTTTGAGTTTAAGTTGAATTTTTAGGTTCAAAATCCCATAATTAACTACTTGAACCCATAAAATTTGACTTAATATCAGTTTTGATCCTTTTGTAGGGTTCAGAACAACTTGTCTAAATTGGCTTTATAGTGAACTCGTTCCAATTTTAACCGTGTAAAAAGATCAAATTTTGAGTTTAAGTTGTATTTTTAGGATCAAAAACCCATAATTAACTATTTGAACCCATAAAATTTGATTTAATATCATTTTGATCGTTTTGTAGGGTTCAGAACGAGCTTTTCTAAATGGGCTTTATGGTGAACCCCTTCGAATTTTAACCGAGTAAAATACTCAAATTTTGAGTTTAAGTTGTATTGTTAGGTTCAAAAGCCATTAAGAACGAGCTTGTCTAAATGGGCTTTATATTGAAACCGTTGGAATTTTAACCGAGTAAAATGCTCAAATTTTGAGTTTAAGTTGAATTTTTAGGTTCAAAAGCCCATAATTAACTTTTTGAACCCATAAAATTTGATTTAATATCAGTTTTGATCATTTTTGTAGGGTTCAGAACAACTTGTCTAAATTGGCTTTATAGTGAACCCGTTCCAATTTTAACCGTGTAAAAAGCCCAAATTTTGAGTTTAAGTTGTATTTTTAGGATCAAAATCCCATAATTAACTATTTGAACCTATAAAATTTGATTTAATATCATTTTGATCGTTTTGTAGGGTTCAGAACGAGCTTGTCTAAATGGGCTTTATAGTGAACGCTTTCGAATTTTAACCGAGTAAAATGCTCAAATTTTGAGTTTAAGTTGTATTTTTAGGTTCAAAATCCCATAATTAACTATTTGAACGCATAAAATTTGATTTAATATCATTTTCGATCGTTTTGTAGGGTTTAGAACGAGTTTGTTTAAATGAGCTTTATAGTGAACTCGTTCGAATTCTTACCGAGTAAAATGCTCAAATTTTGATTTTAAGTTGTATTTTTAGGTTTAAAAGCCCATAATTAACTATTTGAACCCATAAAATTTGATTTAATATCATTTTGATCGTTTTGTAGGGTTCAGAACGAGCTTGTCTAAATGGGCTTTATAGTGAACCCTTTCGAATTTTAACTGAGTAAAATACTCAAATTTTGAGTTTAAGTTGTATTGTTAGGTTCAAAAGCCATTAATTAACTATTTGAATCCATAAAGTATGATTTAATATCAGTTTTGATAGTTTTGTAGGGTTCAAAACAACTTATCTAAATTGGCTTTATAGTGAACCCGTTCCAATTTTAACCGGATAAAAAGCCCAAATTTTGAGTTTAAGTTGTATTTTTAGGATCAAAATCCCATAATTAACTATTTGAACCTGTAAAATTTGATTTAATATCATTTTGATCGTTTTGTAGGATTCAGAATGAGCTTGTCTAAATGGGCTTTATAGTGAACCCTTTCGAATTTTAACCGTGTAAAATGCTCAAATTTTGAGTTCAAGTTGTATTGTTAGGTTCAAAAGCCCATAATTAACTATTTGAACCCATAAAATTTGATTTAATATTAGTTTTGATCGTTTTGTAGGGTTCAGAACAACTTGTCTAAATTGGCTTTATAGTGAACTCGTTCCAATTTTAACCGTGTAAAAAGATCAAATTTTGAGTTTAAGTTGCATTTTTAGGTTCAAAAGCCCATAATTAACTATTTGAACCCATAAAATTTGATTTAATATAATTTTCGATCGTTTTTTAGGGTTCAGAACGTACTTGTCTAAATAGGTGTTATAGTGAACATGTTCGAATTTTAATCTAATAAAAACTATAATTTTGAGTTTAAGTCGTATTTTTAGGTTCAAAAGCCCATAATTAACTATTTGAACCCATTAAATTTGATTTAATATCATTTTTGATCGTTTTGTAGGTTTTGGAACGTGCTTGTCTAAACGTGCATTGTAGTGAACCCGTTCGAATTTTAACCGATTAAAAAGCTATAATTTTGACTTTAAGTTGTATTTTTAGGTTCAAAAGCCCATAATTAACTATTTCAACACAAAAAATTTGATTTAATATCATTTTCGATCGTTTTGTAGAGTTCAGAACGAGCTTGTTTAAATGGGCTTTATAGTCAACCCGTTCGAATTTTAACCGAGTAAAATGCTCAAATTTTGGGTTTAATTTGTATTTTTAGGTTCAAAAGCCCATAATTAGCTATTTGAACCCATAAAATTTGATTTAATATCAGTTTTGATCATTTTGTTGTGTTCTGAGCATGCTTGTTTAAATGTGCTTTATAGTGAACCCGTTCCAATTTTAACCGGGTAAAAAACCCAAACTTTTAGTTTAAGTTGTATTTTTAGGATCAAAAGCCAATAATTAACTACTTGAACCCATAAAATTTGATTTAATATCATTTTGATCGTTTTGTAGGGTTCAGAACGAGCTTGTCTAAATGGGCTTTATAGTGAACCCGTTAAAATTTTAACTGAGTAAAAGTCTCAAATTTTGAGTTTAAGTTGAATTTTTAGGTTCAAAAGCCCATAATTATCTATTTGAACCCATAAAATTTGATTTAATATCAGTTTTGATCGTTTTGTATGGTTCAGAACAACTTGTCTAAATTGGCTTTATAGTGAACTCATTCCAATTTTAACCGTGTAAAAGGGCCAAATTTTGAGTTTAAGTTGCATTTTTAGGTTCAAAAGCCCATAATTAACTATTTGAACCCATAAAATTTGATTTAATATAATTTTCGATCGTTTTTTTAGGGTTCAGAACGTACTTGTCTAAATAGGTGTTATAGTGAACATGTTCGAATTTTAATCGAGTAAAAAGCTATAATTTTGAGCATTTTACACATTTAAAATTCGAACGGGTTTACTATAAAGCCCATTTAGACAAGGTAATTCTAAACCCTACAAAATGATCGAAAATAATATAAAATCAAATTTTATGGGTTCAAATAGTTAATTAAGGGCTTTTGAACCTAAAAGTATTACTTAAACTCAAAATTATAGCTTTTTACTCGATTAAAATTCGAACATGTTCACTATAACGCTTATTTAGACAAGCACGTTACGAACCCTACAAAACGATCAAAAATGATATTAAATCAAATATTATGAGTTAAAATAGTTAATTATGGGCTTTTGAACCTAAAAATACAACTTAAACTCAAAATTATAGCTTTTTACTCGATTAAAATTCGAACATGTTCACTATAACGCCTATTTAGACAAGCACGTTCTAAATCCTACAAAACGATCGAAAATTATATTAAATCAAATTTTATGGGTTCAAATAGTTAATTATGGGCTTTTGAACCTAAAAATACAACTTAAACTCAAAATTTGAGCATTTTACTCGGTTAAAATTCGAACGGGTTCACTATAAAGCCTATTTAGACAAGCTCGCTCTGAATCCTTCAAAACGATCGAAAAGGATATTAAATCGAATTTTATGGGTTCAAATAGTTAATTGTGGGCTTTTGAACCTAAAAATACAACTTAAACTCAAAATTTGAGCATTTTACACATTTAAAATTCGAACGGTTTCACTATAAAGCCCATTTAGACAAGGTCGTTCTAAACCCTACAAAATAATCAAAAATGATATAAAATCAAATTTTATGGGTTTGAATAGTTAATTATGGGCTTTTGAACCTAAAAATACAACTTAATCTCAAAATTATAGCTTTTTACTCGATTAAAATTCGAACATGTTCACTATAACGCTTATTTAGACAAGCACATTCTGAACCATACAAAACGATTGAAAATGACATTAAATCAAATTTTATGAGCTCAAATAGTTATTTATGGGCTTTTAAACCTAAAAATACAACTTAAACTCAAAATTATAACTTTTTACTCGGTTAAAATTCGAACGGGTTCACTATAATGCATATTTAGAAAAGCACGTTCTAAACCCTACAAAACGATTGAAAATGATATTAAATCAAATTTTATGGGTTTAAATAGTTAATTATCGGCTTTTGAACCTAAAAATACAACTTAAACTCAAAATTATAGCTTTTTAATAGATTAAAATTCGAACATATTCACTATAACGCTTATTTAGACAAGCACGTTCTGAACCCTACAAAACTATCGAAAATGATATTAAATCAAATTTTTTGGGTTAAAATAGTTAATTATCTTCTTTTGAACCTAAAAGTACAACTTAAACTCAAAATTTGAGCATTTTACTCGGTTAAAATTCGAACAGGTTCACTATAAAGCCCATTTAGACAAGCTCGCTCTGGATCTTACAAATTCGTACGGGTTCACTATAAAGCCCATTTAGACAAGCTCGATCTGAACCCTAAAAAACGATCAAAAATGATATTAAATCATATTTTATGGGTTCAAATAGTTAATTATCTCATTTTGAACCTAAAAATACATCTTAAACTCAAAACTTGAGCATTTTACTTGGTTAAAATTCGAACGGGTTCACCATAAAGCCCATTTATACAAGCTCGCTCTGAATCCTACAAAACGATCGAAAATGATATTAAATCGAATTTTATGGGTTAAAATAGTTAATTATGGACTTTTTAACCTAAAAATATAACTTAAATTCAAAATTTGAGCATTTTACTCGGTTAAAATTCGAACGAGTTAACTATAAAGCCCATTTAGACAAGCTCGTTCCTAACCTTACAAAACGATCGAAAATGATCTTAAATCAAATTTTATGGGTTCAAATAGTTAATTATAGACTTTTGAACCTAAAAATACAACTTAAACTTATAATTTGAGCATTTTACTTGGTTAAAATTCGACCGGGTTCACTATAAAGCTCATTTAGACAAGCTCGTTCTGAACCCTACAAAACGATCGAAATGATATTAAATCAAATGTTATGTGTTCAAATAGTTAATTATGGGCTTTTGAATCTAAAAATACAACTTAAACTCAAAATTATACCTTTTTACTCGGTTAAAATTCAAACGGGTTCACTATAATTTACATTTAGACAAGCACGTTCTGAACCCTACAAAACGATCGAAAATTATATTAAATCAAATTTTATGGGTTCAAATAGTTAATTATGGGCTTTTGAACCTAAAAATATAACTTAAACTCAAAATTTGAGCATTTTACACATTTAAAATTCGAATGGGTTCACTATAAAGCCCATTTCGGCAAGCTCACACTGAACCCTACAAAACGATCGAAAATGATATTAAATCAAATTTTATGTGCTCAAATAGTTAATTATGGGCTTTTGAACCTAAAAATATAACTTAAACTCAAAATTATACCTTTTTACTCGGTTAAAATTCGAACGGGTTCACTATAATGTACATTTAGACAAGCACGTTCTGAACCCTACAAAACGATTGAAAATGATATTAAATCAAATTTTATGGGTTCAAATAGTTAATTATGGGCTTTTGAACCTAAAAATACAACTTAAACTCAAAATTTGTGCATTTTACACATTTAAAGTTCGAACGGGTTCACTATAAAGCCCATTTAGACAAGGTAATTCTAAACCCTACAAAATGATCGAAAATGATATAAAATCAAATTTTATGGGTTCAAATAGTTAATTAAGGGCTTTTGAATCTAAAAGTATAACTTAAACTCAAAATTATAGCTTTTTACTCGATTAAAATTCGAACATGTTCACTATAACGCCTATTTACACAAGCACGTCCTAAATCCTACAAAATGATCAAAAATTATATTAAATCAAATTTTATGGGTTCAAATAGTTAATTATGGGCTATTGAACCTAAAAATACAACTTAAACTCAAAATTTGAGCATTTTACTTGGTTAAAATTCGAACGGGTTCACTATAAAGCCCATTTAGACAAGCTCGTTCTAAACCCTACAAAATGATCGAAAATGATATTAAATCGAATTTTATGTGTTCAAATAGTTAATTATGGGCTTTTGAACCTAAAAATACAACTTAAACTCAAAATTTGAGCATTTTACTCGGTTAAAATTCGAACGGGTTCACTATAAAGCTCATTTAGACAAGCTCGTTCTTAACCCTACAAAACGATCGAAATGATATTAAATCAAATTTTATGTGTTCAAATATTTAATTATGGGCTTTTGAACCTAAAAATACAACTTAAACTCAAAATTATACCTTTTAACTCGGTTAAAATTCGAACGGGTTCACTATAATGTACATTTAGACAAGCACGTTCTGAACCCTACAAAACGATCGAAAATGATATTAAATCAAATTTTATGTGTTCAAATAGTGAATTATGGGCTTCTGAACCTAAAAATACAACTTAAACTCAAAACTTGAGCATTTTACACATTTAAAATTCGAACGGGTTCACTATAAAGCCCATTTTGATAAGGTCATTCTAAACCCTACAAAATGATCGAAAATGATATAAAATCAAATTTTATGGGTTCAAATAGTTAATTAAGGGATTTTGAACCTAAAAGTATGACTTAAACTCAAAATTATAGCTTTTTTCTCGATTAAAATTAGAACATGTTCACTATAACGCTTATTTAGACAAGCACGTTCTGAACCCTACAAAACGATCAAAAATGATATTAAATCAAATACTATGAGTTCAAATAGTTAATTATGTTCTTTTGAACCTAAAAATACAAATTAAACTCAAACTTATAGCTTTTTACTCGATTAAAATTCGAACATGTTCACTATAACGCCTATCTAGACAAGCACGTTCTGAATTCTATAAAACGATCGAAAATTATATTAAATCAAATTTTATGGGTTCAAATAGTTAATTATGGGCTTTTGAACCAAAAAATACAACTTAAAATCAAAATTTGAGCATTTTACTCAGTTAAAATTCGAACGGGTTCACTATAAAGCCCATTTAGACAAGCTCATTCTAAACCCTACAAAACGATGGAAAATGATATTAAATCAAATTTTATGGGTTCAAATAGTTAATTATGGGCTTTTGAACCTAAAAATAGAACTTAAACTCAAAATTATAGCTTTTTAATAGATTAAAATTCGAACATGTTCACTATAATGCTTATTTAGACAAGCACGTTCTGAACCCTACAAAACGATTGAAAATGATATTAAATCAAATTTTATGGGTTTAAATAGTTAATTATGTGTTGTTGAACCTAAAAATACAACTTAAACTCAAAATTATACCTTTTTAGTCGGTTAAAATTCGAACGGGTTCACTATAATGCACATTTAGAATAAAACGTTCTGAACCCTACAAAACGATCGAAAATGGTATTAAATCAAATTTTATGGGTTCAAATAGTTAATTATCTGCTTTTGAACCTAAAAATACAACTTAAACTCAAAATTTGAGCATTTTACTCGGTTAAAATTTAAATGGGTTCATTATAAAGCTCATTTAGACAAGCTCGTTCTGAACACTAAAAAACGATCGAAAATTATATTAAATCAAATTTTATGTGTTCAAATAGTTAATTATAGTCTTTTGAACCTAAAAATACAACTTAAACTCAAAATTATACCTTTTTACTCGGTTAAAATTCGAACGAGTTCACTATAATGTACCTTTAGACAAGCATGTTCTGAACCCTACAAAACGATCGAAAATGATATTAAATCAAATTTTATGGGTTCAAATAGTTAATTATGGGCTTTTGAACCTAAAATACAACTTAAACTCAAAATTTGAGCATTTTACACATTTAAAATTCAAACGTGTTCACTATGAAGCCCATTTAGACAAGCTCGCTCTGAACCCTACAAAATGATCGAAAATGATATTAAATCAAATTTTATGCGTTCAAATAGTTAATTATGGGCTTTTGAACCTAAAAATACAACTTAAACTCAAAATTTGAGCATTTTACACATTTAAAATTCGAACGGGTTATTATAAAGCTCATTTAGACAAGCTCGTTCTAAACCTTACGAAACGACCGAAAATGATATTAAATCAAATTCAATGGGTTCAAATAGTTAATTATGGACTTTTTAACCTAAAAATAGAACTTAAACTCAAAATTATAGCTTTTTACTCGGCTAAAATTCGAACGGATTCACTATAAAGCCCATTTAGACAAGCTCGCTCTGAACCCTACAAAACGATCGAAAATGTTATTAAATCAAATTTTATGGGTTGAAATAGTTAATTATGGCCTTTTGAACCTAAAAATACAACTTAAACTCAAAATTTGAGCATTTTACTCGGTTAAAATTCGAACGGGTTCACTATAATGTACATTTAGACAAGAACGTTCTGAACCCTACAAAATGATCGAAAATGATATTAAATCAAATTTTATGGGTTCAAATAGTTAATTATGGGCTTTTGAACCTAAAAATACAACTTAAACGGAAAATTTGAGCATTTTACACATTTAAAATTCGAACGGGTTCACTATAAAGCCCATTTAGACAAGCTCGCTCTGAACCCTACAAAACGATCGAAAATGATATTAAATCAAATTTTATGGGTTCAAATAGTTAATTATGGGCTTTTGAGACCTAAAAATACAAATTAAACTCAAAATTATATCTTTTTATACGATTAAAATTCGAACATGTTCACTATAACGCTTATTTAGACAAGCACGTTCTGAACCCTACAAAACGATTGAAAATGATATTAAATCAAATTTTATGGGTTCAAATAGTTAATTATGGGCTTTTGAACCTAAAAATAAAACTTAAACTCAAAATTTGAGCATTTTACTCGGTTAAAATTTAAATGGGTTCATTATAAAGCTCATTTAGACAAGCTCGTTCTGAACCCTAAAAAACGATCGAAAATGGTATTAAATCAAATTTTATGGGTTCAAATAGTTAATTATGGGCTTTTGAACCTTAAAATACAACTTAAACTCAAAATTTGAGCATTTTACACATTTAAAATTCGAACGGGTTCACTATAAAGCCCATTTAGACAAGGTCGTTCTAAACCCTACAAAATGATCGAAAATGATATAAAATCAAATTTTGGGTTCAAATCGTTAATTATGTGCTTTTGAACCTAAAAATACAACTTAAACTCAAAATTTGAGCATTTTACTTGGTTAAAATTCGAACGGGTTCTCTATAAAGCCCATTTAGACAAGCTCGCTCTAAATCTTACAAAACGATTAAAAATTATATTAAATCAAATTTTATGGGTTCAAATAGTTAATTATGGGCTTTTGAACCTAAAAATACAACTTAAACTCAAAATTATACCTTTTTACTCGGTTAAAATTCGAACGGGTTCATTATAATGTACATTTAGAATAGCACGTTCTAAACCCTACAAAACGATCGAAAATGATATTAAATCAAATTTTATGGGTTCAAATAGTTAATTATGGGCTTTTGAACCTAAAAATACAACTTAAACTCAAAATTTGAGCATTTTACACATTTAAAATTCGAACGGGATCACTATAAAGCCCATTTAGACAAGGTCGTTCTAAACCATACAAAATGATCGAAATGATATTAAATCAAATTTTATGAGTTCAAATATTTAATTATGGGCTTTTGAACCTAAAATTACAACTTAAACTCAAAATTATAGCTTTTAACTCGGTTAAAATTCGAATGGGTTCACTATAAAGCCCATTAGACAAGCTCTTTCTGAACCCTACAAAACGATCGAAATGATATTAAATCAAATTTTATGTGTTCAAATAGTTAATTATGGGCTTTTGAACCTAAAAATACAACTTAAACTCAAAATTATACCTTTTTACTCGGTTAAAATTCGAATGGGTTCACTATAATGTACATTTAGACAAGCACGTTCTGAACCCTACAAAACGATCGAAAATGATATTAAATCAAATTTTATGGGTTCAAATGGTTAATTATGTGCTTTTGAACCTAAAAATATAACTTAAACTCAAAATTTGAGCATTTTACTAGGTTAAAATTCGAACGGGTTCACTATAAAGCCCATTTAGTCAAGCTCTTTCTGAACCCTACAAAACGATCGAAATGATATTAAATCAAATTTTATGTGTTCAAATAGTTAATTATGGGCTTTTAAACCTAAAAATACTACTTAAACTCAAAATTATACCTTTTTACTCGGTTAAAATTCGAACGGATTCACTATAATGTACAGTTAGACAAGCATGTTCTGAACCCTAGAAAACGATCGAAAATGATATTAAATCAAATTTTATGGGTTCAAATAGTTAATTATCTGCTTTTGAACCTAAAAATACAACTTAAACTCAAAATTTGAGCATTTTACTCGGTTAAAATTTAAATGGGTTCATTATAAAGCTCATTTAGACAAGCTCGTTCTGAACACTAAAAAACGATCGAAAATGATATTAAATCAAATTTTATGTGTTCAAATAGTTAATTATAGTCTTTTGAACCTAAAAATACAACTTAAACTCAAAATTATACCTTTTTAGTCGGTTAAAATTCGAACGGGTTCACTATAATGCACATTTAGAATAGCATGTTCTGAACCCTACAAAACGATCGAAAATGGTATTAAATCAAATTTTATGGGTTCAAATAGTTAATTATGGGCTTTTGAACCTTAAAATACAACTTAAACTCAAAATTTGAGCATTTTACACATTTAAAATTCGAACGGGTTCACTATAAAGCCCATTTAGACAAGCTCGCTCTAAATCTTACAAAACGATCAAAAATGATATAAAATCAAATTTTATGGGTTCAAATAGTTAATTATGGGCTTTTGAACCTAAAAATACAACTTAATCTCAAAATTATACCTTTTTACTCGGTTAAAATTCGAACGGGTTCACTATAATGTACATTTAGACAAGCACGTTCTGAACCCTACAAAACGATAGAAATTGATATTAAATCAAATTTTATGGGTTCAAATAGTTAATTATGTGCTTTTGAACCTAAAAATATAACTTAAAATCAAAATTATACCTTTTTACTCGGTTAAAATTCGAACGGGTTCACTATACTGTACAATTAGAATAGCACGTTCTAAACCCTACAAAACGATCGAAAATGATATTAAATCAAATTTTATTGGTTCAAATAGTTAATTATGGGCTTTTGAACCTAAAAATACAACTTAAACTCAAAATTTGAGCATTTTACTCGGTTAAAATTCGAACGGGTTCACTATAAAGCCCATTAGACAAGCTCGTTCTGAACCCTACAAAACTATCGAAATGATATTAAATCAAATTTTATGTGTTCAAATAGTTAATTATGGGCTTTTAAACCTAAAAATACAACTTAAACTCAAAATTATACCTTTTTACTCGGTTAAAATTCGAACGGGTTCACTATAATGTACATTTAGACAAGCACGTTCTGAACACTACAAAAAGATAGAAATTGATATTAAATCAAATTTTATGGGTTCAAATAGTTAATTATGTGCTTTTGAACCTAAATATGTAACTTAAACTCAAAATTATACCTTTTTACTCGGTTAAAATTCGAACGGGTTCACTATAATGTACATTTAGAATAGCACGTTCTAAACCCTACAAAACGATCGAAAATGATATTAAATCAAATTTTATGGGTTCAAATAGTTAATTATGGGCTTTTGAAACTAAAAATACAACTTAAACTCAAAATTTGAGCATTTTACACATTTAAAATTCGAACGGGTTCACTATAAAGCCCATTTAGACAAGGTCGTTCTAAGCCCTACAAAATGATCGAAATGATATTAAATCAAATTTTATGTGTTCAAATAGTTAATTATGGGCTTTTAAAACTAAAAATACAACTTAAACTCAAAATTATACCTTTTTACTCGGTTAAAATTCGAACGGGTTCACTATAATGTACATTTAGACAAGCACGTTCTGAACCCTACAAAACGATCGAAAACGATATTAAATCAAATTTTATGGGTTCAAATAGTTAATTATGTGCTTTTGAACCTAAAAATACAACTTAAACCCAAAATTATACCTTTTTACTCGGTTAAAATTCGAACGGGTTCACTATAATGTACATTTAGAATAGCACGTTCTAAACCCTACAAAACGATCGAAAATGATATTAAATCAAATTTTATGGGTTCAAATAGTTAATTATGGGCTTTTGAAACTAAAAATACAACTTAAACTCAAAATTTGAGCATTTTACACATTTAAAATTCGAACGGGTTCACTATAAAGCCCATTTAGACAAGCTCGCTCTGAACCCTACAAAACGATCGAAAATGATATTAAATCAAGTTTTATGGGTTCAAATAGTTAATTATGGGCTTTTGAACCTAAAAATACAACTTAAACTCAAAATTTGAGCATTTTACACATTTAAAATTCGAACGAGTTCACTATAAAACCCATTTAGACAAGCTCGCTCTGAACCCTACAAAACGATCGAAAATGATATTAAATCAAATTTTATGTGTTCAAATAGTTAATTATGGGCTTTTGAACCTAAAAATATAACTTAAACTCAAAATTATACCTTTTTACTCGGTTACAATTCGATTGGGTTCACTATAATGTACATTTAGAATAGCACGTTCTAAACCCTACAAAACGATCGAAAATGATATTAAATCAAATTTATGGGTTCAAATAGTTAATTATGGGCTTTTGATCCTAAAAATACAACTTAAACTCAAAATTTGAGCATTTTACACATTTAAAATTCGAACAGGTTCACTATAAAGCCCATTTAGACAAGGTCGTTCTAAAACCTATAAAATGATCGAAATGATATTAAATCAAATTTTATTTGTTCAAATAGTTAACTATGGGCTTTTGAACCTAAAAATACAACTTAAACTCAAAATTATACCTTTTTACTCGGTTAAAATTCGAACGGGTTCACTATAATGCATATTTAGACAAGCACGTTCTGAACCCTACAAAACCATTGAAAATGATATTAAGTCAAATTTTATGGGTTCAAATAGTTAATTATCGGCTTTTGAACCTAAAAATACAACTTAAACTCAAAATTACAGCTTTTTAATAGATTGAAATTCGAACATACTCACTATAACGCCTATTTAGACAAGCACGTTTTGAACCCTACAAAACTACCGAAAATGATATTAAATGAAATTTTATGGCTTCAAATAGTTAATTATCTGCTTTTGAACCTAAAAATACAACTTAAACTCAAAATTTGAGCATTTTACTCGGTTAAAATTCGAACGGGTTCACTATAAAGCCCATTTAAACAAGCTCGCTCTAAATCCTACAAAACGATCAAAAATGATATTAAATCCAATTTTAATGGTTCAAATAGTTAATTATGGGCTTTTTAACCTAAAAATATAACTTAAACTCAAAATTTGAGCATTTTACTCGGTTAAAATTCGAACGGGTTCACTATAAAGCCCATTTAGACAAGCTCGCTCTGAATCCTACAAACCGATCGAAAATGATATTAAATCGAATTTTATAGGTTCAAATAGTTAATTATGGGCTTTTGAACCTAAAAATACAACTTAAACTCAAAATTTGAGCATTTTACACATTTAAAATTCGAACGGGTTCACTATAAAGCCCATTTAGACAAGGTCGTTCTAAACCCTACAAAATGATCGAAAATGATATAAAATCAAATTTTGTGGGTTCAAATAGTTAATTATGGGCTTTTGAACCTAATAATACAAATTAAACTCAAAATTATATCTTTTTACACGATTAAAATTCGAACATGTTCACTATAACGCTTATTTAGACAAGCATGTTTTGAACCCTACAAAACGATTGAAAATGATATTAAATCAAATTTTATGGGTTCAAATAGTTAATTATGGCCTTTTGAACCTAAAAATACAACTTAAACTCAAAATTATAGCTTTTTAATAGATTAAAATTCGAACATGTTCACTGTAACGCCTATTTAGACAACCACGTTCTAAACCCTACAAAACGATCGAAAATGACATTAAATCAAATTTTATGGGTTCAAATAGTTAATTATCTGCTTTTGAACCTAAAATACAACTTAAACTCAAAATTTGAGCATTTTAATCGGTTAAAATTCGAAAGGGTTCACTATAAAGCCCATTTAGACAAGGTCGTTCTAAACCCTACAAAATGATCAAAAATGATATAAAATCAAATTTTGTGGGTTCAAATATTTAATTATGGGCTTTTGAACCTAATAATACAAATTAAACTCAAAATTATATCTTTTTACACGATTAAAATTCGAACATGTTCACTATAACGCTTACTTAGACAAGCATGTTTTGAACCCTACAAAACGATTGAAAATGATATTAAATCAAATTTTATGGGTTCAAATAGTTAACTATGGCCTTTTGAACCTAAAAATACAACTTAAACTCAAAATTATAGCTTTTTAATAGATTAAAATTCGAACATGTTCACTATAACGCCTATTTAGACAACCACATTTTGAACCCTACAAAACGATTGAAAATGATATTAAATCAAATTTTATGAGTTCAAATGGTTAATTATGGGCTTTTGAACTTAAAAATACAACTTAAACTCAAAATTATAGCTTTTTACTCGGTTAAAATTCGAACGGGTTCACTATAATGCATATTTAGAGAAGCACGTTCTGAACCCTACAAAACGATCGAAAATGATATTACATCAAATTTTATGGGTTCAAATAGTTAATTATGGGCTTTTGAACCTAAAAATACAACTTAAAATCAAAATTATAGCTTTTTACTCGATTAAAATTCAAACATGTTTACTATAACGCCTATTTAGACAAGCTCGTTCTGAAACCTACAAAACGATTGAAATGATATTAAATCAAATTTTATGTGTTCAAATAGTTAATTACGGGCTTTTTAACCTCAAAATATAACTTAAACTCAAAATTTGAGCATTTTACTCGGTTAAAATTAGAACGTGTTCACTACAAAGCCCCATTAGACAAGCTCGTTTTGAACCCTACAAAACGATCAAAAATGATATTAAATCAAATTTTATGGGTTTAAATAGTTAATTATAGACTTTTGAACCTAAAAATACAACTTAAACTCAAAATTTGAGCATTTTACTCGGTTAAAATTTGAAAGGGTTCACTATAAAGCTCATTTAGACAAGCTCGTTCTGAACCCTACAAAACGATCGAAATGATATTAAACCAAATTTTATGTGTTCAAATAGTTAATTATGGGCTTTTGATCCTAAAAATACAACTTAAATTAAAAATTTGGGATTTTTACTCGGTTAAAATTGGAAAGGGTTCACAATAAAACACATTTAGACAAGCATGCTCAGAACCGTACAAAATGATCAAAAATGATATTAAATCAAATTTTATGGGTTCAAATAGTTAATTAATGCTTTTGAACCTAACAATACAACTTGAACTCAAAATTTGAGCATTTTACACGGTTAAAATTCGAAAGGGTTCACTATAAAGCCCATTTAGCAAGCTCGTTCTGAACCCTACAAAACGATCAAAATGATATTAAATCAAATTTTATGGGTTCAAATAGTTAATTATAGAATTTTGAACCTAAAAATACAACTTAGACTCAAAATTTGAGCATTTTACTCGGTTAAAATTCGAACGGGTTCACTATAAAGCTCATTTAGACAAGCTCGTTCTGAAACCTACAAAACGATCGAAATGATATTAAATCAAATTTTATGTGTTCAAAAAGTTAATTATGGGCTTTTGAACCTACAAATACAACTTAAACTCAAAATTTGAGCATTTTACTCGGTTAAAATGCGAACGGGTTCACTATAAAGCCCATTTAGACAAGCTCGTTCTGAACCCTACAAAACGATCAAAATGATATTAAATCAAATATTATGGGTTGAAATAGTTAATTATGGCCTTTTGAACCTAAAAATACAACTTAAACTCAAAATTTGAGCATTTTACTCGGTTAAAATTCGAACGGGTTCGCTATAAAGCCCATTTAGACAAGCTCGTTCTGAACCCTACAAAACGATCAAAAATGATATTAAATCAAATTTTATGGGTTCAAATAGTTAATTATGGGCTTTTGATCCTAAAAATACTACTTAAACTAAAAATTTGTGCTTTTTACTCGGTTAAAATTGAAACGGGTTCACTATAAAGCACATTTAGACAAGCATGCTCAGAACCCTACAAAATGATCAAAACTGATATTAAATCAAATTTTATGGGTTCAAATAGTTAATTATGGGATTTTGAACCTAAAAATACAACTTAAACTCAAAATTTGAGCATTTTACTCGGTTAAAATTTGAACGGGTTGACTATAAAGCCCATTTAGACAAGCTCGTTCTAAACTCTACAAAACGATCGAAAATGATATTAAATCAAATTTTATGTGTTCAAATAGTTAATTACGGGCCTTTTAACCTAAAAATATAACTTAAACTCAAAATTTGAGCATTTTACTCGGTTAAAATTCGAACGGGTTCACTATAACGCCCATTTAGACAAGCACGTTCTGAACCCTTCAAAACGATCGAAAATGATATTAAATCAAATTTTATGGGTTCAAATAGTTAATTATGGGCTTTTGAACCTAAAAATACAACTTAAACTCAAAATTATAACTTTTTACTCGATTAAAATTCGAACATGTTCACTATAACGCCTATTTAGACAAGCACGTTCTGAATCCTATAAAATGATCAAAAATTATATTAAATCAAATTTTATGGGTTCAAATAGTTAATTATGGGCTTTTGAACCTAAAAATACAACTTAAACTCAAAATTTGAGCATTTTACTCAGTTAAAATTTGAACGGGTTTACTATAAAGCCCATTTAGACAAGCTCGTTCTAAACCCTACAAAACGACCGAAAATGATATTAAATCAAATTCTATGGGTTCAAATAGTTAATTATGGGCTTTTGAACCTAATAATACAAATTAAACTCAAAATTATATCTTTTTACACGATTAAGATTCGAACATGTTCACTATAGCGCTTATTTAGACAAGCATGTTCTGAACCCTACAAAACGATAGAAAATGATATTAAATCAAATTTTATGGGGTCAAATAGTTAATTATGGGCTTTTGAACCTAAGAATACAACTTAAACTCAAAATTATAGCTTTTTAATAGATTAAAATTCGAACATATTCACTATAACGCCTATTTAGACAAGCACGCTCTAAACCCTACAAAACGATCGAAAATGATATTAAATCAAATTTTATAGGTTCAAATAGTTAATTATATGCTTTTGAGCCTAAAAATACAACTTAAACTCAAAATTTGAGCATTTTACTTGGTTAAAATTCGAACAGGTTCACTATAAAACCCATTTAGACATGCTCGTTCTGAACCCTACAAAACGATCGAAAATGATATTAAATCAAATTTTATGGGTTGAAATAGTTAATTATGGCCTTTTGAACCTAAAAATACAACTTAAACTCAAAATTTGAGCATTTTACTCGGTTAAACTTCGAACGGGTTCGCTATAAAGCCCATTTAGAAAAGCTCGTTCTGAACCCTACATAACGATCAAAATGATATTAAATCAAATTTTATGGGTTCAAATAGTTAATTATAGCTTTTGAACCTAAAAATACAACTTAAACTCAAAATTTGAGCATTTTACTCGGTTAAAATTCGAACGGGTTCACTATAAAGCTCATTCAGACAAGCTCGTTCTAAAACCTACAAAACAATCGAAATGATATTAAATCAAATTTTATGTGTTCAAAAAGTTAATTATGGGCTTTTGAACCTACAAATACAACTTAAACTCAAAATTTGAGCATTTTACTCGGTTAAAATGCGAACGGGTTCACTATAAAGCCCATTTAGACAAGCTCGTTCTGAACCCTACAAAACGATCAAAAGGATATTAAATCAAATTTTATGGGTTCAAATAGTTAATTATAGACTTTTGAACCTAAAAATACAACTTAAACTCTAAATTTGAGCATTTTACTCGGTTAAAATTCGAACGGGTTCACTACAAAGCCCCATTAGACAAGCTCGTTTTGAACCCTACAAAATGATCAAAAATGATATTAAATCAAATTTTATGGGTTTAAATAGTTAATTATAGACTTTTGAACCTAAAAATACAACTTAAACTCAAAATTTGAGCATTTTACTCGGTTAAAATTTGAAAGGGTTCACTATAAAGCTCATTTAGACAAGCTCGTTCTGAACCCTACAAAACGATCGAAATGATAATAAATCAAATTTTATGGGTTCAAATAGTTAATTATGGGCTTTTGATCCTTAAAATACAACTTAAACTCAAAATTATAGCTTTTTATTAGCTTAAAATTCGAACATATTCACTATAGCGCCTATTTAGACAAGCACGTTCTAAACCCTACAAAACGATCGAAAATGATATTAAATCAAATTTTATGGGTTCAAATAGTTAATTATCTGCTTTTGAGCCTAAAAATACAACTTAAACTCAAAATTATAGCTTTTTACTCGGTTAAAATTCGAACGGGTTCACTATAAAGCCCATTTAGACAAGCTCGCTCTGAACCCTACAAAACGATCGAAAATGATATTAAATCGAATTTTATTGGTTCAAATAGTTAATTATGGGCTTTTTAACCTAAAAATATAACTTAAACTCAAAATTTGAGCATTTTACTCGGTTAAAATTCGAACAGGTTCACTATAAAACCCATTTAGACAAGATCATTTTGAACCCTACAAAACGATCGAAAATGATATTAAATCAAATATTATGGGTTGAAATAGTTAATTATGGCCTTTTGAACCTAAAAATACAACTTCAACTCAAAATTTGAGCATTTTACTCGGTTAAAATTCGAACGGGTTCACTATAAAGCCCATTTAGACAAGCTCGTTCTGAACCCTACAAAACGATCAAAAATGATATTAAATCAAATTTTATGGGTTCAAATAGTTAATTATGGACTTTTGATCCTAAAAATACAACTTAAACTCAAAATTTGAGCATTTTACTCGGTTAAAATGCGAACGGGTTCACTATAAAGCCCATTTAGACAAGCTCGTTCTGAACTCTACAAAACGATCGAAAATGATATTAAATCAAATTTTATGGGTTCAAATAGTTAATTATGGGCTTTTGAACCTAAAATTGCAACATAAACTCAAAATTATAGCTTTTTACTCGGTTAAAATTCGATCGGGTTCACTATAATGCACATTTAGACAAGTACGTTCTAAACCCTACAAAACGATCGAAAATTATATTAAATCAAATTTTATAGGTTCAAATAGTTAATTATGGGCTTTTGAACCTAAAAATACAACTTAAACTCAAAATTATTATTTTTTACTCGGTTAAAATTCGAACGGGTTCACCATAATGCACATTTAGACAAGCACGTTCTGAGCCTTAAAAAACGATCAAAAATGATATTAAATCAGATTTAATGGGTAAAAATGGTTAATTATGGGCTTTTGAAACTAAAAATACGACTTAAACTCAAAATTTGAGCTTTTTACTCGGTTAAAATTCGAACAGGTTCACTATAAAACTCATTTAGACAAGCTCGTTCTGATCCTTACAAAACGATCAAAAATGATATTAAATCAAATTTAATGGGTAAAAATAGTTAATTATGGCCTTTTGAACCTAAAAATACAACTTAAACTCAAAATTTGATCATTTTACTCGGTTAAAATTCAAACGGTTTCACTATAAAGCCCATTTAGACAAGCTTGTTCTGAACCCTATAAAACGATCAAAAATGATATTATATCAAATATTATGGGTTCAAATAGTTAATTATGGGCTTTTTATCCAAAAAATACAACTTAAACTAAAAATTTTGGCTTTTTACTTGGTTAAAATTGGAACGGGTTCACTATAAAGCACATTTAGACAAGCATGCTCAGAACACAACAAAATGATCAAAACTGATATTAAATCAAATTTTATGAGTTCAAATAGCTAATTATGGGCTTTTGAAACTAAAAATACAAATTAAAGTCAAAATTTGAGCATTTTACTCGGTTAAAATTCGAACGGGTTGACTATAAAACCCATTTAGACAAGCTCGTTCTGAACTCTACAGAAGGATCGAAAATGATATTAAATCAAATTTTATGTGTTGAAATAGTTAATTATGGGCTTTTGAACCTAAAAATACAACTTAAACTCTAAATTTGAGCATTTTACACATTTAAAATTCGAACGAGTTCACTATAAAACCCATTTAGACAAGCTCGCTCTGAACCCTACAAAACGATCGAAAATGATATTAAATCAAATTTTATTTGTTCAAATAGTTAATTATGGGCTTTTGAACCTAAAAATATAACTTAAACTCAAAATTATACCTTTTTATTAGATTAAAATTCGAACATATTCACTATAGCGCCTATTTGGACAAGCACGTTCTAAACCCTACAAAACGATCGAAAATGATATTAAATCAAATTTTATGGGTTCAAATAGTTAATTATCTGCTTTTGAGCCTAAAAATACAACTTAAACTCAAAATTTGAGCATTTTACTTGGTTAAAATTCTAACGGGTTCACTATAAAGCTCATTTAGACAAGCTCGTTCTGAAACCTACAAAACGATCAAAATGATATTAAATCAAATTTTATGTGTTCAAAAAGTTAATTGTAGGCTTCTGAACCTAAAAATACAACAGAAACTCAAAATTTGAGCATTTTACACATTTAAAATTTTAACGGGTTCACTATAAAGACCATTTAGACAAGGTCATTCTAAACCCTACAAAATGATCGAAAATGATATAAAATCAAATTTTATGGGTTCAAATAGTTAATTAAGGGCTTTTGAACCTAAAAGTATAACTTAAACTCAAAATTATATCTTTTTACACGATTAAAACTCGAACATGTTTACTATAACGCTTATTTAGACAAGCACGTTCTAAACCCTACAGAACGATCGAAAATGATATTAAATCAAATTTAATGGGTTCAAATAGTTAATTATGGTCTTTTGAACCTAAAAGTATAACTTAAACTCAAAATTATAGCTTTTTACACGATTAAAATTCGAACATGTTTACTATAACGCTTATTTAGACAAGCTCGCTCTGAATCCTTCAAAACGGTCGAAAATGATATTAAATCGAATTTTATGGGTTCAAATAGTTAATTATGGGCTTTTGAACCTAAAAATACAACTTAAACTCAAAATTATAGCTTTTTACTTGGTTAAAATATAACGGTTTCACTATAATGCACATTTAGACAAGCACGTTTTGAACCCTACAAAACGATCGAAAATGATATTAAATCAAATTTTATGGGTTCAAATAGTTAATTATGGGCTTCTGAACCTAAAAATACAACTTAAACTCAAAATTTGAGCATTTTACTCATTTAAAATTTGAACGGGTTCACTATAAAGCCCATTTAGATAAGCTCGTTCTAAACCCTACAAAACGACCGAAAATGATGTTAAATCAAATTCTATGGGTTCAAATAGTTAATTATGGGCTTCTGAACCTAAAAATACAACTTAAACTCAAAATTATAGCTTTTTACTCGGTTAAAATTCGAACGGGTTCACTATAAAGCCCATTTAGACAAGCTCGCTCTGAACCCTACAAAACGATCGAAAATGATATTAAATCGAATTTTATGGGTTCAAATAGTTAATTATGGGCTTTTTAACCTAAAAATATAACTTAAACTCAAAATTTGAGCATTTTACACATTTAAAATTCGAACAGGTTCACTATAAAACCCATTTAGACAAGATCGTTCTGAACCCTACAAAACGATCGAAAATGATATTAAATCAAATATTATGGGTTGAAATAGTTAATTATGGCCTTTTGAACCTAAAAATACAACTTAAACTCAAAATTTGAGCATTTTACTTGGTTAAAATTCGAACGGGTTCACTATAAAGCCCATTTAAACAACCTCGTTCTGAACCCTACAAAATGATAAAAAATGATATTAAATCAAAATTTAAGGGTTCAAATAGTTAATTATGGGCTTTTGAACCTAAATATACAACTTAAACTCAAAATTTGAGCATTTTACTCGGTTAAAATGCGAACAGGTCCACTATAAAGCCCATTTAGACAAGCTCGTTCTGAACTCTACAAAACGATCGAAAATGATATTAAATAAAATTTAATGGGTTCAAATAGTTAATTATGGGCTTTTGAATCTAAAAATATGACTTAAACTTAAAATTTGAGCATTTTACTTGGTTAAAATTCGAACAGGTTTAGGATAAAACCCATTTAGACAAGCTCGCTCTGAATCCTATAAAAGATCGAAAATGATATTAAATCAAATTTTATGGGTTCAAATAGTTAATTATGGGCTTTTGAACATAAAAATACAACTTAAACTCAAAATTATAGCTTTTTACTAGATTAAAATTTGAACATGTTCACTATAACACCTATTTAGACAAGTACGTTCTGAACCCTGCAAAACGATCGAAAATTATATTAAATCAAATTTTATGGGTTCAAAAAGTTAATTATGGGCTTTTGAACCTTAAAATACAACTTAAACTCAAAATTATTGTTTTTTACTCGGTTAAAATTCGAACGGGTTCACTGTAATGCACATTTAGACAAGCACGTTCTAAGCCTTACAAAACGATCAAAAATGATATTAAATCAAATTTAATGGGTTCAAATAGTTAATTATGGGCTTTTGAAACTAAAAAATACGACTTAAACTCAAAATTTGAGCATTTTACTCGGTTAAAATTCGAACGGTTTCACTATAAAGCTCTTTTAGACAAGCTCGTTCTGAACCCTACAAAACGATCAAAATGATATTAAATCAAATTTTATGTGTTCAAATAGTTAATTATGGGATTTTGAAGCTAAAAATACGACTTAAACTCAAAATTTGAGCATTTTACGCGGTTAAAATTTGAACGGGTTGACTATAAAACCCATTTAGACGAGCTCGTTCTGAACTCTACAAAATGATCGAAAATGATATTAAATCAAATTTTATGGGTTCAAATTGTTAATTATGGGCTTTTTAACCTAAAAATACAACTTAAACTCAAAATTTGAGCATTTTACTTGGTTAAAATTCGAACGGGTTCACAATAAAGCTCGTTTAGACAAGCTCGTTCTGAACCCTACAAAACGATCGAAAATGATATTAAATCAAATTTTATGGGTTCAAATAGTTAATTATGAACTTTTGAACCTAAAAATACAACTTAAACTCAAAATAATAGCTTTTTACTCGGTTAAAATTCGAACGGGTTCACTATAAAGCCCATTTAGACAACCTCGCTCTGAACCCTACAAAACGATCGAAAATGATAATAAATCAAATTTTTAATTATTAGCTTTTGAACCTAAAAATACAACTTAAACTCAAAATTATAGATTTTTACTCGATTAAAATTTGAACATGTTCGATATAACGCCTATTTAGACTACCACGTTCTGACCCGTACAAAACGATCAAAAATGATATTAAATCAATTTTTATGGGTTCAAATTGTTAATTATGGGCTTTTTAACCTCAAAATACAACTTAAACTCAAAATTATATCTTTTTACACGATTAAAATTCGAACATGTTCACTATAACGCTTATTTAGATAAGCATGTTCTGAACCCTACAAAACGATTGAAAATGATATTAAATCAAATTTTATGGGTTTAAATAGTTAATTATGGGCTTTTGAACCTAGAAATAAAACTTAAACTCAAAATTATAGCTTTTTAGTAGATTAAAATTCGAACATGTTCACTATAACGCCTATTTAGACAAGCGCGCTCTGAACCCTACAAAACGATCGAAAATAATATTAAATCAAATTTTATGGGTTCAAATAGTTAATTATCTGCTTTTGAACCTAAAAATACAACTTAAACTCAAAATTTGAGCATTTTAAACATTTAAAATTCGAACGGGTTCACTATAAAGCCCATTTAGACAAGGTCTTTCTAAACCCTACAAAATGATCAAAAATGATATAAAATCAAATTTTATGGGTTCAAATAGTTAATTATGAGCTTTTGAACCTAAAAATACAACTTAAACTCAAAACTATAGCTTTTTACTCGGTTAAAATTCGAACGGGTTCACTATAAAGCCCATTTAGACAAGGTCGTTCTAAACCCTACAAAATGATCGAAAATGATATAAAATCAAATTTTATGGGTTCAAATACTTAATTATGGGCTTTCGAACCTAAAAGTACAAATTAAACTCAAAATTATATCTTTTTACACGATTAAAATTCGAACATGTTCACTATAACGCTTATTTAGACAAGCACGTTCTAAAACCTACAAAACGATCGAAAATGATATTAAATCAAATTTTATGGGTTGAAATAGTTAATTAGTGCCTTTTGAACCTAAAAATACAACTTAAACTCAAACTTAGACAAGCTCGCTCTGAACCCTACAAAACGATCGAAAATGAAATTAAATCAAACTTTATGGGTTCAAATAGTTAATTATGGGCTTTTGAACCTAAAAATACAACTTAAACTAAGAATTATAGGTTTTTACACGATTAAAATTTGAACATGTTACTATAACGCTTATTTAGACAAGCACATTCTAAACCCTACAAAACGATCGAAAATTATATTAAATAAAATTTTATGGGTTCAAATAGTTAATTATGGGCTTTTTAACCTAAAAATACAACTTAAACTCAAAATTATATCTTTTTACACGATTAAAATTCGAACATGTTCACTATAACGCTTATTTAGACAAGCACGTTCTCAACCCTACAAAACGATTGAAAATAATATTAAATCAAATTTTATGGGTTCAAATAGTTAATTATCGGCTTTTGAACCTAAAAATACAACTTAAACTCAAAATTATAGCTTTTTAATAGATTAAAATTCAAACCTGTTCACTATAACGCTTATTTAGACAAGCACATTCTGAACCCTACAAAACGATCGAAAATTATATTAAATCAAATTTTGTGGGTTCAAATAGTTAATTTTGGGCTTTTTAACCTAAAGATATAACTTAAACTCAAAATTATATCTTTTTACACGATTAAAATTCGAACATGTTCACTATAACGCTTATTTAGACAAGCATGTTCTGAACCCTACAAAACGATTGAAAACGATATTAAATCAAATTTTATGGGTTCAAATAGTTAATTATGGGCTTTTGAACCTAAAAATACAACTTAAACTCAAAATTATAGCTTTTTAATAGATTAAAATTCAAACATATTCACTATAACGTCTATTTAGACAAGTACGTTCTAAACCTTACAAAACGATCGAAAATGATATTAAATCAAATTTTATGGGTTCAAATAGTCAATTATCTGCTTTTGAGCCTAAAAATACAACTTAAACTCAAAATTTGAGCATTTTACTCGGTTAAAATTCGAACGGGTTCACTATAAAGCTCATTTATACAAGCTCGTTCTGAACCCTACAAAACGATCAAAATGATATTAAATCAAATTTTATGGGTTCACATAGTTAATTATAGACTTTTGAACCTAAAAATACAACTTAAACTCAAAATTTGAGCATTTTTCTCGGTTAAAATTCGAACGGGTTCACTACAAAGCTCATTTAGAAAAGCTCGTTCTGAAACCTACAAAACGATCGAAATGATATTAAATCAAATTTTATGTGTTCAAAAAGTTAATTATGGGCTTTTGAACCTAAAAATACAACATAAACTCAAAATTTGAGCATTTTACACATTTAAAATTCGAACGGGTTCACTATAAAGCCCATTTAGACAAGGTCATTCTAGACCCTACAAAATGATCGAAAATGATATAAAATCAAATTTTATGGGTTCAAATAGTTAATTATGGGCTTTTTATCCTAAAAATACAACTTAAACTAAAAATTTTGGCTTTTTACTCGGTTAAAATTGGAACGGGTTCACTATAAAGCACATTTAGACAAGCTCGTTCTGAACCCTACAAAATGATCAAAATGATATTAAATCAAATTTTATGGGTTCAAATAGCTAATTAAGGGCTTTTGAACCTAAAAATACAACTTAAACTCAAAATTTGAGCATTTTACTCAGCTAAAATTTGAACGGGTTCACAATAAAGCCCATTTTGTAGGGTTCAGAACGTGCTTTTCTAAGTATGCCCATGATTAACTATTCGAACCCATAAAATTTGATTTTATATCATTTTCGATCATTTTGCAGGGTTTAGAACGACCTTGTCTAAATGGGCTTTATAGTGAACCCGTTCGAATTTTAAATGTGTAAAATGCTCAAATTTTGAGTTTAAATTGTATTTTTAGGTTTAAAAGCCCATAATTAACTATTTGAACCTATAAAATTTGATTTAATATATTTTTTGATCGTTTTGTAGGTTTCAGAACGTGCTTGTCTAAATGTACATTACAATGAACCCGTTCGAATTTTAACCGAGTAAAAAGGTATAATTTTGAGTTTAAGTTATATTTTTAGGTTCAAAAGCCCATAATTAACTATTTGAACACATAAAATTTGATTTAATATCATTTTCGATAGTTTTGTAGGGTTTAGAACGTGCTTGTCTAAATGTACATTATAGTGAACCCGTTCAAATTTTAACTGAGTAAAAAGCTCAAATTTTGAGTTTAAGTTATATTTTTAGGTTCAAAAGCCCATAATTAACTATTTGAACACATAAAATTTGATTTAATATCATTTTCGATTGTTTTGTAGGGTTCAGAATGTGCTTGTCTAAATGTACATTATAGTGAACCCGTTCGAATTTTAACCGAGTAAAAAGGTATAATTTTGAGTTTAAGTTATATTTTTAGGTTCCAAAGCCCATAATTAACTAATTGAGCACATAAAATTTGATTTAATATCATTTTCGATCGTTTGTTAGGGTTTAGTGTGAGCTTGCCTAAATGGGCTTTATAGTGAACCCGTTCGAATTTTAAATGTGTAAAATGCTCAAATTTTGAGTTTAAGTTATATTTTTAGGTTCAAAAGCCCATAATTAACTATTTGAACCCATAAAATTTGATTTAATATCATTTTGATCGTTTTGTAGGGTTCAGAACGAGCTTGTCTAAATGGGCTTTATAGTGAACCCGTTCGCATTTTAACCGAGTAAAATGCTCAAATTTTGAGTTTAAGTTGTATTTGTAGGTTCAAAAGCCCATAATTAACTTTTTGAACACATAAAATTTGATTTAATATCATTTCGATCGTTTTGTAGGGTTCAGAACGAGCTTGTCTAAATGAGATTTATAGTGAACCCGTTCGAATTTTAAACGAGTAAAATGCTCAAATTTTGAGTTTAAGTTGTATTTTTAGGTTCAAAAGTCTATAATTAACTATTTGAACCCATAAAATTTGATTTAATATTATTTTCGATCGTTTTGTAGGGTTCAGAACGAGCTTGTCTAAATTGGATTTATAGTGAATCCATTCGAATATTAACTGAGTAAAATGCTCAAATTTTGAGTTTAAGTTATATTTTTAGGTTAAAAAGCCCATAATTAACTATTTGAACCCATAAAATTCGATTTGATATCATTTTCGATTGTTTTGTAGGATTCAGAGCGAGCTTGTCTAAATGGGCTTTATAGTGAACTCGTTCGAATTTTAACCGAGTAAAATGCTCAAATTTTGAGTATAAGTTGTATTTTTAGGTTCAAAAGCAGATAATTAACTATTTGAACCCATAAAATTTGATTTAATAACATTTTTGATCGTTTTGTAGGGTTTAGATCGAGCTTGTGTAAAAGGGCTTTATAGTGAACCCGTTCGAATTTTAAATGTGTAAAATGCTCAAATTTTGAGTTTAAGTTGTATTTTTAGGTTCAAAAGCAGATAATTAACTATTTGAACCCATAAAATATGATTTAATGTCATTTTTGATCATTTTTTAGGGTTTAGATCGAGCTTGTCTAAATAGGCGTTATAGTGAACATTTTCGAATTTTAATCGAGTAAAAAGCTATAATTTTGAGTTTAAGTTATACTTTTAGGTTCAAAAGACCTTAATTAACTATTTGAACCCATAAAATTTGATTTTATATCATTTTCGATCATTTTGTAGGGTTTAGAACGTGCTTTTCTAAGTATGCCAATGATTAACTATTCGAACCCATAAAATTTGATTTTATATCATTTTCGATCATTTTGCAGGGTTTAGAACGACCTTGTCTAAATGGGCTTTATAGTGAACCCGTTCGAATTTTAAATGTGTAAAATGCTCAAATTTTGAGTTTAAATTGTATTTTTAGGTTTAAAAGCCCATAATTAACTATTTGAACCTATAAAATTTGATTTAATATATTTTTTGATCGTTTTGTAGGTTTCAGAACGTGCTTGTCTAAATGTACATTACAATGAACCCGTTCGAATTTTAACCGAGTAAAAAGGTATAATTTTGAGTTTAAGTTATATTTTTAGGTTCAAAAGCCCATAATTAACTATTTGAACACATAAAATTTGATTTAATATCATTTTCGATAGTTTTGTAGGGTTCAGAACGTGCTTGTCTAAATGTACATTATAGTGAACCCGTTCAAATTTTAACTGAGTAAAAAGCTCAAATTTTGAGTTTAAGTTATATTTTTAGGTTCAAAAGCCCATAATTAACTATTTGAACACATAAAATTTGATTTAATATCATTTTCGATTGTTTTGTAGGGTTCAGAATGTGCTTGTCTAAATGTACATTATAGTGAACCCGTTCGAATTTTAACCGAGTAAAAAGGTATAATTTTGAGTTTAAGTTATATTTTTAGGTTCCAAAGCCCATAATTAACTAATTGAGCACATAAAATTTGATTTAATATCATTTTCGATCGTTTGTTAGGGTTTAGTGTGAGCTTGCCTAAATGGGCTTTATAGTGAACCCGTTCGAATTTTAAATGTGTAAAATGCTCAAATTTTGAGTTTAAGTTATATTTTTAGGTTCAAAAGCCCATAATTAACTATTTGAACCCATAAAATTTGATTTAATATCATTTTGATCGTTTTGTAGGGTTCAGAACGAGCTTGTCTAAATGGGCTTTATAGTGAACCCGTTCGCATTTTAACCGAGTAAAATGCTCAAATTTTGAGTTTAAGTTGTATTTGTAGGTTCAAAAGCCCATAATTAACTTTTTGAACACATAAAATTTGATTTAATATCATTTCGATCGTTTTGTAGGGTTCAGAACGAGCTTGTCTAAATGAGATTTATAGTGAACCCGTTCGAATTTTAAACGAGTAAAATGCTCAAATTTTGAGTTTAAGTTGTATTTTTAGGTTCAAAAGTCTATAATTAACTATTTGAACCCATAAAATTTGATTTAATATTATTTTCGATCGTTTTGTAGGGTTCAGAACGAGCTTGTCTAAATTGGATTTATAGTGAATCCATTCGAATATTAACTGAGTAAAATGCTCAAATTTTGAGTTTAAGTTATATTTTTAGGTTAAAAAGCCCATAATTAACTATTTGAACCCATAAAATTCGATTTGATATCATTTTCGATTGTTTTGTAGGATTCAGAGCGAGCTTGTCTAAATGGGCTTTATAGTGAACTCGTTCGAATTTTAACCGAGTAAAATGCTCAAATTTTGAGTATAAGTTGTATTTTTAGGTTCAAAAGCAGATAATTAACTATTTGAACCCATAAAATTTGATTTAATAACATTTTTGATCGTTTTGTAGGGTTTAGATCGAGCTTGTGTAAAAGGGCTTTATAGTGAACCCGTTCGAATTTTAAATGTGTAAAATGCTCAAATTTTGAGTTTAAGTTGTATTTTTAGGTTCAAAAGCAGATAATTAACTATTTGAACCCATAAAATATGATTTAATGTCATTTTTGATCGTTTTTTAGGGTTTAGATCGAGCTTGTCTAAATAGGCGTTATAGTGAACATTTTCGAATTTTAATCGAGTAAAAAGCTATAATTTTGAGTTTAAGTTATACTTTTAGGTTCAAAAGACCTTAATTAACTATTTGAACCCATAAAATTTGATTTTATATCATTTTCGATCATTTTGTAGGGTTTAGAACGTGCTTTTCTAAGTATGCCAATGATTAACTATTCGAACCCATAAAATTTGATTTTATATCATTTTCGATCATTTTGCAGGGTTTAGAACGACCTTGTCTAAATGGGCTTTATAGTGAACCCGTTCGAATTTTAAATGTGTAAAATGCTCAAATTTTGAGTTTAAATTGTATTTTTAGGTTTAAAAGCCCATAATTAACTATTTGAACCTATAAAATTTGATTTAATATATTTTTTGATCGTTTTGTAGGTTTCAGAACGTGCTTGTCTAAATGTACATTACAATGAACCCGTTCGAATTTTAACCGAGTAAAAAGGTATAATTTTGAGTTTAAGTTATATTTTTAGGTTCAAAAGCCCATAATTAACTATTTGAACACATAAAATTTGATTTAATATCATTTTCGATAGTTTTGTAGGGTTCAGAACGTGCTTGTCTAAATGTACATTATAGTGAACCCGTTCAAATTTTAACTGAGTAAAAAGCTCAAATTTTGAGTTTAAGTTATATTTTTAGGTTCAAAAGCCCATAATTAACTATTTGAACACATAAAATTTGATTTAATATCATTTTCGATTGTTTTGTAGGGTTCAGAATGTGCTTGTCTAAATGTACATTATAGTGAACCCGTTCGAATTTTAACCGAGTAAAAAGGTATAATTTTGAGTTTAAGTTATATTTTTAGGTTCCAAAGCCCATAATTAACTAATTGAGCACATAAAATTTGATTTAATATCATTTTCGATCGTTTGTTAGGGTTTAGTGTGAGCTTGCCTAAATGGGCTTTATAGTGAACCCGTTCGAATTTTAAATGTGTAAAATGCTCAAATTTTGAGTTTAAGTTATATTTTTAGGTTCAAAAGCCCATAATTAACTATTTGAACCCATAAAATTTGATTTAATATCATTTTGATCGTTTTGTAGGGTTCAGAACGAGCTTGTCTAAATGGGCTTTATAGTGAACCCGTTCGCATTTTAACCGAGTAAAATGCTCAAATTTTGAGTTTAAGTTGTATTTGTAGGTTCAAAAGCCCATAATTAACTTTTTGAACACATAAAATTTGATTTAATATCATTTCGATCGTTTTGTAGGGTTCAGAACGAGCTTGTCTAAATGAGATTTATAGTGAACCCGTTCGAATTTTAACCGAGTAAAATGCTCAAATTTTGAGTTTAAGTTGTATTTTTAGGTTCAAAAGTCTATAATTAACTATTTGAACCCATAAAATTTGATTTAATATTATTTTCGATCGTTTTGTAGGGTTCAGAACGAGCTTGTCTAAATTGGATTTATAGTGAATCCATTCGAATATTAACTGAGTAAAATGCTCAAATTTTGAGTTTAAGTTATATTTTTAGGTTAAAAAGCCCATAATTAAATATTTGAACCCATAAAATTCGATTTAATATCATTTTCGATTGTTTTGTAGGATTCAGAGCGAGCTTGTCTAAATGGGCTTTATAGTGAACTCGTTCGAATTTTAACCGAGTAAAATGCTCAAATTTTGAGTATAAGTTGTATTTTTAGGTTCAAAAGCAGATAATTAACTATTTGAACCCATAAAATTTGATTTAATAACATTTTTGATCGTTTTGTAGGGTTTAGATCGAGCTTGTGTAAAAGGGCTTTATAGTGAACCCGTTCGAATTTTAAATGTGTAAAATGCTCAAATTTTGAGTTTAAGTTGTATTTTTAGGTTCAAAAGCCCATAATTAACTATTTGAACCCATAAAATTTGATTTAATATCATTTTCGATCGTTTTGTAGGGTTCAGAACGTGCTTGTCTAAACGTACATTATAGTGAACCCCTTCGAATTTTAACCGAGTAAAAAGGTATAATTTTGAGTTTAAGTTATATTTTTAGGTTCAAAAGCCCATAATTAGCTATTTGAGCACATAAAATTTGATCTAATATCATTTTTGATCGTTTTGTAGGGTTCAGATCGAGCTTGTCTAAAAGGGTTTAGGCTTTATAGTGAACCCGTTCGAATTTTAACCGAGTAAAATGCTCAAATTTTGAGTTTAAGTTATATTTTTAGGTTCAAAAGCCCATAATTAACTATTTGAACCCATAAAATTTGATTTAATATAATTTTTGATCATTTTGTAGGATTTAGAACGTGCTTGTCTAAATAGGCGTTATAGTGAACATTTTCGAATTTTAATCGAGTAAAAATGTATAATTTTGAGTTTAAGTTGTATTTTTCTGTTCAAAAGCCCATAATTAACTATTTGAGCACATAAAATTTGATTTAATATCATTTCGATCATTTTGTAGGGTTCAGAACGAGCTTGTCTATATGAGCTTTATAGTGAACCCGGTCGAATTTTAACCACGTAAAATGCTCAAATTCTAAGTTTAAGTTGTATTTTTAGGTTCAAAAGTCTATAATTAACTATTTGAACCCATAAAATTTGATTTAATATCATTTTCGATCGTTTTGTAGGGTTCAGAACGAGCTTGACTAAATAGGAGTTTTAGTGAACTTGTTCAAATTTTAATTGAGTAAAAAGCTATAATTTTGAGTTTAAGTTGTATTTTTATGTTCAAATGCCCATAATTAACTATTTGAACCCATAAAATTTGATTTAATATCATTTTCGATTGTTTTATAGCGTTTAGAGCGTGCATGTCTAAATGGGCTTTATAGTGAACCCGTTCGAATTTTAACCGAGTAAAAAGCTCAAATTTTGAGTTTAAGTTGTCTTTTTAGGTTTAAAACCCCTTAATTAACTATTTGAACCCATAATTAACTATTTGAACCCATAAAATTCGATTTAATATCATTTTCGATCGTTTTGTAGGATTCAGAGCTAGCTTGTCTAAATGGGCTTTGTAGTGAACCCGTTCGAATTTTAACCTAGTAAAATGCTCAAATTTTGAGTTTAAATTGTATTTTTTGGTTCAAAAGCAGATAATTAACTATTTGAACCCATAAAATATGATTTAATATCATTTTTGATCGTTTTTTAGGGTTTAGATCGAGCTTGTCTAAATGGGCTTTATAGTGAACCCGTTCGAATTTTAACCTACTAAAATGCTCAAATTTTGAGTTTAAGTTGTATTTTTAAGTTCAAAAGCCCATAATTAACTATTTGAACCCATAAAATTTGATTTAATATAATTTTTAATGGTTTTGTAGGATCCAGAGCGAGCTTGTCTAAATGGGCTTTATAGTGAACCCGTTCGAATTTTAACCGAGTAAAATGCCCAAATTTTGAGTTTAACTTGTACTTTTAGGTTCAAAAGCATATAATTAACAATTTGAACCCATAAAATTTGATTTAATATCATTTTCGATCGTTTTGTAGGGTTCAGAACGTGCTTGTCTCAATAGGCGTTATAGTGAATATGTTCGAATTTTAATCTATTAAAAAGCTATAATTTTGAGTTTAAGTTGTATTTTTAGGTTCAAAAGCCGATAATTAACTATTTGAACCCATAAAATTTGATTTAATATCATTTTCAATCGTTTTGTAGGGTTTAGAACGTGCTTGTCTAAATAAGCGTTATAGTGAACATGTTCGAATTTTAATCGTGTAAAAAGATATAATTTTGAGTTTAATTTGTATTATTAGGTTCAAAAGCCCATAATTAACTATTTGAACCCACAAAATTTGATTTTATATCATTTTCGATCATTTTGTAGGGTTTAGAACGACCTTGTCTAAATGGGCTTTATAGTGAACCCGTTCGAATTTTAAATGTGTAAAATGCTCAAATTTTGAGTTTAAGTTGTATTTTTAGGTTCAAAAGCCCATAATTAACTATTTGAACCTATAAAATTCGATTTAATATCATTTTCGATCGGTTTGTAGGATTCAGAGCGAGCTTGTCTAAATGGGCTTTATAGTGAACCCGTTCGAATTTTAACCGAGTAAAATGCTCAAATTTTGAGTTTAAGTTATATTTTTAGGTTAAAAAGCCCATAATTAACTATTTGAACCATTAAAATTGGATTTAATATCATTTTTGATCGTTTTGTAGGATTTAGAACGACCTTGTCTAAATGGGCTTTATAGTGAACCCGTTCGAATTTCAACCTAGTAAAATGCTCAAATTTTGAGTTTAAGTTGTATTTTTAGGTTCAAAAGCCCATTATTAACTATTTGAACCCATAAAATTTGATTTAATATAATTTTCGATCGTTTTGTAGGATTGAGAACGTGCTTGTCTAAATAGGCGTTATAGTGAACATGTTCGAATTTTAATAGAGTAAAAAGCTATAATTTTGTGTTTAAGTTGTATTTTTAGGTTCAAAAGAACATAATTAACTATTTTAACTCATAATATTTGATTTAATATCATTTTTGATCGTTTTGTAGGGTTCAGAACGTGCTTGTCTAAATGAGCTTTATAGTGAACCCGTTCGAATTTTAACCGAGTAAAATGCTCAAATTTTGAGTTTAAGTTGTATTTTTAGGTTCCAAAGCAGATAATTAACTATTTGAACCCATAAAATTTGATTTAATATCATTTTTGATCGTTTTGTAGGGTTCAGATCGAGCTTGTCTATATGGGCTTTATAGTGAATCCGTTCGAATTTTAACCGAGTAAAAAGGTATAATTTTGAGTTTAAGTTATATTTTTAGGTTCAAAAGCCCATAATTAACTATTTGAACCCATAAAATTTGATTTAATATCACTTTCGATCGTTTTATAGGGTTTAGAGCATGCATGTCTAAATGGGCTTTTTAGTGAACCCGTGCGAATTTTAACCGAGTAAAAAGCTCAAATTTTGCGTTTAAGTTGTATTTTTAGGTTCAAAAGCCCATAACTAACTATTTGAACCCATAAAATTTGATTTAATATCATTTTCGATTGTTTTATAGGGTTTAGAGCATGCATGTCTAAATTGGCTTTTTAGTGAACCCGTTCGAATTTTAACCGAGTAAAAAGCTCAAATTTTGAGTTTAAGTTGTATTTTTAGGTTCAAAAGCCCATAATTAACTATTTGAACCCATAAAATTTTATTTAATATCATTTTCGATCGTTTTATACGGTTTAGAGCGTGCATGTCTAAATGGGCTTTATAGTAAACCAGTTCGAATTTTAACCGAGTAAAAAGCTCAAATTTTGTGTTTAAGTTGTATTTTCAGGTTCAAAAGCCCATAACTAACTATTTGAACCCATAAAATTTGATTTAATATCATTTTCGATTGTTTTATAGGGTTTAGAGGATGCATGTCTAAATTGGCTTTTTAGTGAACCCGTTCGAATTTTAACCGAGTAAAGAGCTCAAATTTTGAGTTTAAGTTGTATTTTTAGGTTAAAAAGCACATGATTAACTATTTGAACCCATGAAATTTGATTTAATATCATTTTCGATCGTTTTAAAGTGTTTAGTGCGTGCATGTCTAAATGGGCTTTATAGTAAACCCGTTCGAATTTTAACCGAGTAAAAAGCTCAAATTTTGTGTTTAAGTTGTCTTTTTAGGTTCAAAAGCCCATAACTAACTATTTGAACCCATAAAATTTGATTTAATATCATTTTCGATTGTTTTATAGGGTTTAGAGCATGCATGTCTAAATTGGCTTTTTAGTGAACCCGTTCGAATTTTAACCGAGTAAAAAGCTCAAATTTTGAGTTTAAGTTGTATTTTTAGGTTAAAAAGCACATGATTAACTATTTGAACCCATGAAATTTGATTTAATATCATTTCCGATCGTTTTAAAGTGTTTAGTGCGTGCTTGTCTAAATGCGCATTTTAGTGAACCCGTTCGAATTTTAACCGAGTAAAAAGCACAAATTTTGAGTTTAAGTTGTATTTTTAGGTTAAAAAGCACATGATTAACTATTTGAACCCATGAAATTTGATTTAATATCATTTTCGATCGTTTTAAAGTGTTTAGTGCGTGCTTGTCTAAATGGGCTTTATAGTGAACCCGTTCGCATTTTAACCGAGTAAAATGCTCAAATTTTGAGTTTAAGTTGTATTTTTAGGTTCAAAAGCCCATAACTAACTATTTGAACCCATAAAATTTGATTTAATATCATTTTCGATCGTTTTATAGGGTTTAGAGCATGCATGTCTAAATGGGCTTTATAGTAAACCAGTTCGAATTTTAACCGAGTAAAAAGCTCAAATTTTGAGTTTAAGTTTTATTTTTAGGTTTAAAAGCCCATAATAAACTATTTGAACCCATAAAATTTTATTTAATATCATTTTCGATCGTTTTAGAGGGTTTAGAGCGTGCATGTCTAAATGGGCTTTATAGTAAACCAGTTCAAATTTTAACCGAGTAAAAAGCTCAAATTTTGTGTTTAAGTTGTATTTTTAGGTTCAAAAGCCCATAACTAAGTATTTGAACCCATAAAATTTGATTTAATATCATTTTCGATTGTTTTATAGCGTTTAGAGCGTGCATGTCTAAATGGGCTTTATAGTGAACCCGTTCGAATTTTAACCGAGTAAAAAGCTCAAATTTTGTGTTTAAGTTGTATTTTTATGTTCAAAAGCCCATAATTAACTATTTGAACCCATAAAATTTGATTTAATATCATTTTCGATCGTTTTATAGGGTTTAGAGCGTGCATGTCTAAATGGGCTTTATAGTAAACCAGGTTGAATTTTAACCGAGTAAAAAGCTCAAATTTTGTGTTTAAGTTGTCTTTTTAGGTTTAAAACCCCTTAATTAACTATTTGAACCCATAAAATTTGATTTAATATCATTTTCGATCGTTTTATAGGGTTTAGAGCGTCCATGTCTAAATGGGCTTTATAGTAAACCAGTTTGAATTTTAACCGAGTAAAAAGCTCAAATTTTGTGTTTAAGTTGTATTTTTATGTTCAAAAGCCCATAATTAACTATTTGAATCCATAAAATTTGATTTAATATCATTTTCGATCGTTTTATACGGTTTAGAGCGTGCATGTCTAAATGGGCTTTATAGTAAACCAGTTCGAATTTTAATCGAGTAAAAAGCTCAAATTTTGCGTTTAAGTTGTCTTTTTAGGTTTAAAAGCCCATAATTAACTATTTGAACCCATGAAATTTGATTTAATATCATTTTCGATCGTTTTAAAGTGTTTAGTGCGTGCTTGTCTAAATGGGCATTTTAGTGAACCCGTTCGAATTTTAACCGAGTAAAAAGCTCAAATTTTGTGTTTAAGTTGTATTTTTATGTTCAAAAGCCCATAATTAACTATTTGAACCCATAAAATTTGATTTAATATCATTTTCGATCGTTTTATAGGGTTTAGAGCGTGCATGTCTAAATGGGCTTTATAGTAAACCAGGTTGAATTTTAACCGAGTAAAAACCTCAAATTTTGAGTTTAAGTTGTATTTTTAGGTTAAAAAGCACATGATTAACTATTTGAACCCATGAAATTTGATTTAATATCATTTTCGATCGTTTTATAGTGTTTAGAGCGTGCATGTCTAAATGGGCATTTTAGTGAACCCGTTCGAATTTTAACCGAGTAAAAAGCTCAAATTTTGCGTTTAAGTTGTATTTTTAGGTTCAAAAGCCCATAATTAACTATTTGAACCCATAAAATTTGATTTAATTTCATTTTCGATTGTTTTATAGGGTTTAGAGCATGCATGTCTAAATTGGCTTTTTAGTGAACCCGTTCGAATTTTAACCGAGTAAAAAGCTCAAATTTTGAGTTTAAGTTGTATTTTTAGGTTCAAAAGCCCATAATTAACTATTTGAACCCATAAAATTTGATTTAATATCATTTTCGATCGTTTTATAGTGTTTAGAGCGTGCATGTCTAAATGGGCATTTTAGTGAACCCGTTCGAATTTTAACCGAGTAAAAAGCTCAAATTTTGCGTTTAAGTTGTATTTTTAGGTTCAAAAGCCCATAATTAACTATTTGAACCCATAAAATTTGATTTAATATCACTTTCGATCGTTTTATAGGGTTTAGAGCATGCATGTCTAAATGGGCTTTTTAGTGAACCCGTTCGAATTTTAACCGAGTAAAAAGCTCAAATTTTGCGTTTAAGTTGTATTTTTAGGTTCAAAAGCCCATAACTAACTATTTGAACCCATAAAATTTGATTTAATATCATTTTCGATTGTTTTATAGGGTTTAGAGCATGCATGTCTAAACTGGCTTTTTAGTGAACCCGTTCGAATTTTAACCGAGTAAAAAGCTCAAATTTTGAGTTTAAGTTGTATTTTTAGGTTCAAAAGCCCATAATTAACTATTTGAACCCATAAAATTTTATTTAATATCATTTTCGATCGTTTTATACGGTTTAGAGCGTGCATGTCTAAATGGGCTTTATAGTAAACCAGTTCGAATTTTAACCGAATAAAAAGCTCAAATTTTGTGTTTAAGTTGTATTTTTAGGTTCAAAAGCCCATAACTAACTATTTGAACCCATAAAATTTGATTTAATATCATTTTCGATTGTTTTATAGGGTTTAGAGGATGCATGTCTAAATTGGCTTTTTAGTGAACCGGTTCGAATTTTAACCGAGTAAAGAGCTCAAATTTTGAGTTTAAGTTGTATTTTTAGGTTAAAAAGCACATGATTAACTATTTGAACCCATGAAATTTGATTTAATATCATTTTCGATCGTTTTAAAGTTTTAGTGCGTGCATGTCTAAATGGGCTTTATAGTAAACCAGTTCGAATTTTAACCGAGTAAAAAGCTCAAATTTTGTGTTTAAGTTGTATTTTTAGGTTCAAAAGCCCATAACTAACTATTTGAACCCATAAAATTTGATTTAATATCATTTTCGATTGTTTTATAGGGTTTAGAGCATGCATGTCTAAATTGGCTTTTTAGTGAACCCGTTCGAATTTTAACCGAGTAAAAAGCTCAAATTTTGAGTTTAAGTTGTATTTTTAGGTTAAAAAGCACATGATTAACTATTTGAACCCATGAAATTTGATTTAATATCATTTTCGATCGTTTTAAAGTGTTTAGTGCGTGCATGTCTAAATGGGCATTTTAGTGAACCCGTTCGAATTTTAACCAAGTAAAAAGCTCAAATTTTGTGTTTAAGTTGTATTTTTATGTTCAAAAGCCCATAATTAACTATTTGAACCCATGAAATTTCATTTAATATCATTTTCGATCGTTTTAAAGGGTTTAGTGCGTGCTTTTCTAAATGGGCATTTTAGTGAACCCGTTCGAATTTTAACCGAGTAAAAAGCTCAAATTTTGTGTTTAAGTTGTATTTTTATGTTCAAAAGCCCATAATTAACTATTTGAACCCATAAAATTTGATTTAATATCATTTTCGATCGTTTTATAGGGTTTAGAGTGTGCATGTCTAAATTGGCTTTTTAGTGAACCCGTTCGAATTTTAACCGAGTAAAAAGCTCAAATTTTGAGTTTAAGTTGTATTTTTAGGTTAAAAAGCACATGATTAACTATTTGAACCCATGAAATTTGATTTAATATCATTTTCGATCGTTTTAAAGTGTTTAGTGCGTGCATGTCTAAATGGGCATTTTAGTGAACCCGTTCGAATTTTAACCGAGTAAAAAGCTCAAATTTTGTGTTTAAGTTGTATTTTTATGTTCAAAAGCCCATAATTAACTATTTGAACCCATGAAATTTCATTTAATATCATTTTCGATCGTTTTAAAGTGTTTAGTGCGTGCTTTTCTAAATGTGCATTTTAGTGAACCCGTTCGAATTTTAACCGAGTAAAAAGCTCAAATTTTGTGTTTAAGTTGTATTTTTATGTTCAAAAGCCCATAATTAACTATTTGAACCCATAAAATTTGATTTAATATCATTTTCGATCGTTTTATAGGGTTTAGAGCGTGCATGTCTAAATGGGCTTTATAGTAAACCAGGTTGAATTTTAACCGAGTAAAAATCTCAAATTTTGTGTTTAAGTTGTATTTTTAGGTTCAAAAGCCCATAACTAACTATTTGAACCCATAAAATTTGATTTAATATCATTTTCGATTGTTTTATAGGGTTTAGAGGATGCATGTCTAAATTGGCTTTTTAGTGAACCGGTTCGAATTTTAACCGAGTAAAGAGCTCAAATTTTGATTTTAAGTTGTATTTTTAGGTTAAAAAGCACATGATTAACTATTTGAACCCATGAAATTTGATTTAATATCATTTTCGATCGTTTTAAAGTTTTAGTGCGTGCATGTCTAAATGGGCTTTATAGTAAACCAGTTCGAATTTTAACCGAGTAAAAAGCTCAAATTTTGTGTTTAAGTTGTATTTTTAGGTTCAAAAGCCCATAACTAACTATTTGAACCCATAAAATTTGATTTAATATCATTTTCGATTGTTTTATAGGGTTTAGAGCATGCATGTCTAAATTGGCTTTTTAGTGAACCCGTTCGAATTTTAACCGAGTAAAAAGCTCAAATTTTGAGTATAAGTTGTATTTTTAGGTTAAAAAGCACATGATTAACTATTTGAACCCATGAAATTTGATTTAATATCATTTTCGATCGTTTTAAAGTGTTTAGTGCGTGCATGTCTAAATGGGCATTTTAGTGAACCCGTTCGAATTTTAACCGAGTAAAAAGCTCAAATTTTGTGTTTAAGTTGTATTTTTATGTTCAAAAGCCCATAATTAACTATTTGAACCCATGAAATTTCATTTAATATCATTTTCGATCGTTTTAAAGGGTTTAGTGCGTGCTTTTCTAAATGGGCATTTTAGTGAACCCGTTCGAATTTTAACCGAGTAAAAAGCTCAAATTTTGTGTTTAAGTTGTATTTTTATGTTCAAAAGCCCATAATTAACTATTTGAACCCATAAAATTTGATTTAATATCATTTTCGATCGTTTTATAGGGTTTAGAGTGTGCATGTCTAAATTGGCTTTTTAGTGAACCCGTTCGAATTTTAACCGAGTAAAAAGCTCAAATTTTGAGTTTAAGTTGTATTTTTAGGTTAAAAAGCACATGATTAACTATTTGAACCCATGAAATTTGATTTAATATCATTTTCGATCGTTTTAAAGTGTTTAGTGCGTGCATGTCTAAATGGGCATTTTAGTGAACCCGTTCGAATTTTAACCGAGTAAAAAGCTCAAATTTTGTGTTTAAGTTGTATTTTTATGTTCAAAAGCCCATAATTAACTATTTGAACCCATGAAATTTCATTTAATATCATTTTCGATCGTTTTAAAGTGTTTAGTGCGTGCTTTTCTAAATGTGCATTTTAGTGAACCCGTTCGAATTTTAACCGAGTAAAAAGCTCAAATTTTGTGTTTAAGTTGTATTTTTATGTTCAAAAGCCCATAATTAACTATTTGAACCCATAAAATTTGATTTAATATCATTTTCGATCGTTTTATAGGGTTTAGAGCGTGCATGTCTAAATGGGCTTTATAGTAAACCAGGTTGAATTTTAACCGAGTAAAAAGCTCAAATTTTGTGTTTAAGTTGTATTTTTAGGTTCAAAAGCCCATAATTAACTATTTGAACCCATAAATTTGATTTAATATCATTTTCGATCGTTTTATAGGGTTTAGAGCATGCATGTCTAAATTGGCTTTTTAGTGAACCCGTTCGAATTTTAACCGAGTAAAAACCTCAAATTTTGAGTTTAAGTTGTATTTTTAGGTCAAAAAGCACATGATTAACTATTTGAACCCATGAAATTTGATTTAATATCATTTTCGATCGTTTTAAAGTGTTTAGTGCGTGCTTGTCTAAATGGGCATTTTAGTGAACCCGTTCGAATTTTAACCGAGTAAAAAGCTCAAATTTTTCGTTTAAGTTGTATTTTTAGGTTCAAAAGCCCATAACTAACTATTTGAACCCATAAAATTTGATTTAATATCATTTTCGATTGTTTTATAGCGTTTAGATCGTGCATGTCTAAATAGGCTTTATAGTGAACCCGTTCGAATTTTAACCGAGTAAAAACCTCAAATTTTGAGTTTAAGTTGTATTTTTAGGTCAAAAAGCACATGATTAACTATTTAAACCCATGAAATTTGATTTAATATCATTTTCGATCGTTTTATACGGTTTAGAGCGTGCATGTCTAAATGGGCTTTATAGTGAACCCATTCGAATTTTAACCGAGTAAAAAGCTCAAATTTTGAGTTTAAGTTGTCTTTTTAGGTTTAAAAGCCCATAATTAACTATTTGATCCCATAAAATTTAATTTAATATCATTTTCGATCGTTTTATAGGGTTTAGAGCGAGCATGTCTAAATGGGCTTTATAGTAAACCAGTTCGAATTTTAACCGAGTAAAAAGCTCAAATTTTGTGTTTAAGTTGTCTTTTTAGGTTCAAAAGCCCATAACTAACTATTTGAACCCATAAAATTTGATTTAATATCATTTTTGATTGTTTTATAGGGTTTAGAGCATGCATGTCTAAATTGGCTTTTTAGTGAACACGTTCGAATTTTAACCGAGTAAAAAGCTCAAATTTTGAGTTTAAGTTGTATTTTTAGGTTCAAAAGCCCATAATTAACTATTTGAACCCATAAAATTTGATTTAATATCATTTTCGATCGTTTTATAGTGTTTAGAGCGTGCATGTCTAAATGGGTATTTTAGTGAACCCGTTCGAATTTTAACCGAGTAAAAAGCACAAATTTTGCGTTTAAGTTGTATTTTTAGGTTCAAAAGCCCATAATTAACTATTTGAACCCATAAAATTTGATTTAATATCACTTTCGATCGTTTTATAGGGTTTAGAGCATGCATGTCTAAATGGGCTTTTTAGTGAACCCGTTCGAATTTTAACCGAGTAAAAAGCTCAAATTTTGCGTTTAAGTTGTATTTTTAGGTTCAAAAGCCCATAACTAACTATTTGAACCCATAAAATTTGATTTAATATCATTTTCGATTGTTTTACAGGGTTTAGAGCATGCATGTCTAAACTGGCTTTTTAGTGAACCCGTTCGAATTTTAACCGAGTAAAAAGCTCAAATTTTGAGTTTAAGTTGTATTTTTAGGTTAAAAAGCACATGATTAACTATTTGAACCCAAGAAATTTGATTTAATATCATTTTCGATCGTTTTAAAGTGTTTAGTGCGTGCATGTCTAAATGGGCATTTTAGTGAACCCGTTCGAATTTTAACCGAGTAAAAAGCTCAAATTTTGTGTTTAAGTTGTATTTTTATGTTCAAAAGCCCATAATTAACTATTTGAACCCATGAAATTTGATTTAATATCATTTTCGATCGTTTTAAAGTGTTTAGTGCGTGCTTTTCTAAATCGGCATTTTAGTGAACCCGTTCGAATTTTAACCGAGTAAAAAGCTCAAATTTAGTGTTTAAGTTGTATTTTTATGTTCAACAGCCCATAATTAACTATTTGAACCCATAAAATTTGATTTAATATCATTTTCGATCGTTTTATAGGGTTTAGAGCGTGCATGTCTAAATGGGCTTTATAGTAAACCAGGTTGAATTTTAACCGAGTAAAAAGCTCAAATTTTGTGTTCAAGTTGTATTTTTAGGTTCAAAAGCCCATAATTAACTATTTGAACCCATAAATTTGATTTAATATCATTTTCGATCGTTTTATAGGGTTTAGAGCATGCATGTCTAAATTGGCTTTTTAGTGAACCCGTTCGAATTTTAACCGAGTAAAAACCTCAAATTTTGAGTTTAAGTTGTATTTTTAGGTTAAAAAGCACATGATTAACTATTTGAACCCATGAAATTTGATTTAATATCATTTTCGATCGTTTTAAAGTGTTTAGTGCGTGCTTGTCTAAATGGGCATTTTAGTGAACCCGTTCGAATTTTAACCGAGTAAAAAGCTCAAATTTTGCGTTTAAGTTGTATTTTTAGGTTCAAAAGCCCATAACTAACTATTTGAACCCATAAAATTTGATTTAATATCATTTTCGATTGTTTTATAGCGTTTAGAGCGTGCATGTCTAAATAGGCTTTATAGTGAACCCGTTCGAATTTTAACCGAGTAAAAACCTCAAATTTTGAGTTTAAGTTGTATTTTTAGGTCGAAAAGCACATGATTAACTATTTGAACCCATGAAATTTGATTTAATATCATTTTCGATTGTTTTATAGGGTTTAGAGCGTGCATGTCTAAATGGGCTTTATAGTGAACCCATTCGAATTTTAACCGAGTAAAAAGCTCAAATTTTGAGTTTAAGTTGTCTTTTTAGGTTTAAAAGCCCATAATTAACTATTTGAACCCATAAAATTTAATTTAATATCATTTTCGATCGTTTTATAGGGTTTAGAGCGTGCATGTCTAAATGGCTTTATAGTAAACAAGTTCGAATTTTAACCGAGTAAAAAGCTCAAATTTTGTGTTTAAGTTGTATTTTTATGTTCAAAAGCCCATAATTAACTATTTGAACCCATGAAATTTAATTTAATATCATTTTCGATCGTTTTAAAGTGTTTAGTGCGTGCTTTTCTAAATGGGCATTTTAGTGAACCCGTTCGAATTTTAACCGAGTAAAAAGCTCAAATTTTGTGTTTAAGTTGTATTTTTATGTTCAAAAGCCCATAATTAACTATTTGAACCCATAAAATTTGATTTAATATCATTTTCGATCGTTTTATAGGGTTTAGAGCGTGCATGTCTAAATGGGCTTTATAGTAAACCAGGTTGAATTTTAACCGAGTAAAAAGCTCAAATTTTGTGTTTAAGTTGTATTTTTAGGTTCAAAAGCCCATAATTAACTATTTGAACCCATAAATTTGATTTAATATCATTTTCGATCGTTTTATAGGGTTTAGAGCATGCATGTCTAAATTGGCTTTTTAGTGAACCCGTTCGAATTTTAACCGAGTAAAAACCTCAAATTTTGAGTTTAAGTTGTATTTTTAGGTCAAAAAGCACATGATTAACTATTTGAACCCATGAAATTTGATTTAATATCATTTTCGATCGTTTTAAAGTGTTTAGTGCGTGCTTGTCTAAATGGGCATTTTAGTGAACCCGTTCGAATTTTAACCGAGTAAAAAGCTCAAATTTTTCGTTTAAGTTGTATTTTTAGGTTCAAAAGCCCATAACTAACTATTTGAACCCATAAAATTTGATTTAATATCATTTTCGATTGTTTTATAGCGTTTAGATCGTGCATGTCTAAATAGGCTTTATAGTGAACCCGTTCGAATTTTAACCGAGTAAAAACCTCAAATTTTGAGTTTAAGTTGTATTTTTAGGTCAAAAAGCACATGATTAACTATTTAAACCCATGAAATTTGATTTAATATCATTTTCGATCGTTTTATACGGTTTAGAGCGATGTCTAAATGGGCTTTATAGTGAACCCATTCGAATTTTAACCGAGTAAAAAGCTCAAATTTTGAGTTTAAGTTGTCTTTTTAGGTTTAAAAGCCATAACTTAACCTATTTGATCCCATAAAATTTAATTTAATATCATATTCGATCGTTTTATAGGGTTTAGAGCGAGCATGTCTAAATGGGCTTTATAGTAAACCAGTTCGAATTTTAACCGAGTAAAAAGCTCAAATTTTGTGTTTAAGTTGTCTTTTTAGGTTCAAAAGCCCATAACTAACTATTTGAACCCATAAAATTTGATTTAATATCATTTTTGATTGTTTTATAGGGTTTAGAGCATGCATGTCTAAATTGGCTTTTTAGTGAACACGTTCGAATTTTAACCGAGTAAGAAAGCTCAAATTTTGAGTTTAAGTTGTATTTTTAGGTTCAAAAGCCCATAATTAACTATTTGAACCCATAAAATTTTGATTTAATATCATTTTCGATCGTTTTATAGTGTTTAGAGCGTGCATGTCTAAATGGGCATTTTAGTGAACCCGTTCGAATTTTAACCGAGTAAAAAGCACAACATTTGCATTTAAGTTGTATTTTTAGGTTCAAAAGCCCATAATTAACTATTTGAACCCATAAAATTTGATTTAATATCACTTTCGATCGTTTTATAGGGTTTAGAGCATGCATGTCTAAATGGGCTTTTTAGTGAACCCGTTCGAATTTTAACCGAGTAAAAAGCTCAAATTTTGCGTTTAAGTTGTATTTTTAGGTTCAAAAGCCCATAACTAACTATTTGAACCCATAAAATTTGATTTAATATCATTTTCGATTGTTTTATAGGGTTTAGAGCATGCATGTCTAAACTGGCTTTTTAGTGAACCCGTTCGAATTTTAACCGAGTAAAAAGCTCAAATTTTGAGTTTAAGTTGTATTTTTAGGTTAAAAGCACATGATTAAACTATTTGAACCCATGAAATTTGATTTAATATCATTTTCGATCGTTTTAAAGTGTTTAGTGCGTGCATGTCTAAATGGGCATTTTAGTGAACCCGTTCGAATTTTAACCGAGTAAAAAGCTCAAATTTTGTGTTTAAGTTGTATTTTTATGTTCAAAAGCCCATAATTAACTATTTGAACCCATGAAATTTCATTTAATATCATTTTCGATCGTTTTAAAGTGTTTAGTGCGTGCTTTTCTAAATGTGCATTTTAGTGAACCCGTTCGAATTTTTAACCGAGTAAAAAAGCTCAAATTTTGTGTTTAAGTTGTATTTTTATGTTCAAAAGCCCATAATTAACTATTTGAACCCATAAATTTGATTTAATATCATTTTCGATCGTTTTATAGGGTTTAGAGCGTGCATGTCTAAATGGGGCTTTATAGTAAACCAGGTTGAATTTTAACCGAGTAAAAAGCTCAAATTTTGTGTTTAAGTTGTATTTTTAGGTTCAAAAGCCCATAACTAACTATTTGAACCCATAAAATTTGATTTAATATCATTTTCGATTGTTTTATAGGGTTTAGAGGATGCATGTCTAAATTGGCTTTTTAGTGAACCGGTTCGAATTTTAACCCGAGTAAAGAGCTCAAATTTTGAGTTTAAGTTGTATTTTTAGGTTAAAAAGCACATGATTAACTATTTTGAACCCATGAAATTTGATTTAATATCATTTTCGATCGTTTTAAAGTTTTAGTGCGTGCATGTCTAAATGGGCTTTATAGTAAACCAGTTCGAATTTTAACCGAGGTAAAAAGCTCAAATTTTGTGTTTAAGTTGTATTTTTAGGTTCAAAAGCCCATAACTAACTATTTGAAACCATAAAATTTGATTTAATATCATTTTCGATTGTTTTATAGGGTTTTAGAGCATGCATGTCTAAATTGGCTTTTTAGTGAACCCGTTCGAATTTTAACCGAGTAAAAAGCTTAAATTTTGAGTTAAGTTGTATTTTTAGGTTAAAAAAGCACATGATTAACTATTTGAACCCATGAAATTTGATTTAATATCATTTTCGATCGTTTTAAAGTGTTTAGTGCGTGCATGTCTAAATGGGCATTTTAGTGAACCCGTTCGAATTTTAACCGAGTAAAAAGCTCAAATTTTGTGTTTAAGTTGTATTTTTATGTTCAAAAGCCCATAATTAACTATTTGAACCCATGAAATTTCATTTAATATCATTTTCGATCGTTTTAAAGGGTTTAGTGCGTGCTTTTCTAAATGGGCATTTTAGTGAACCCGTTCGAATTTTAACCGAGTAAAAAGCTCAAATTTTGTGTTTAAGTTGTATTTTTATGTTCAAAAGCCCATAATTAACTATTTGAACCCATAAAATTTGATTTAATATCATTTTCGATCGTTTTATAGGGTTTAGAGTGTGCATGTCTAAATTGGCTTTTTAGTGAACCCGTTCGAATTTTAACCGAGTAAAAAGCTCAAATTTTGAGTTTAAGTTGTATTTTTAGGTTAAAAAGCACATGATTAACTATTTGAACCCATGAAATTTGATTTAATATCATTTTCGATCGTTTTAAAGTGTTTAGTGCGTGCATGTCTAAATGGGCATTTTAGTGAACCCGTTCGAATTTTAACCGAGTAAAAAGCTCAAATTTTGTGTTTAAGTTGTATTTTTATGTTCAAAAGCCCATAATTAACTATTTGAACCCATGAAATTTCATTTAATATCATTTTCGATCGTTTTAAAGTGTTTAGTGCGTGCTTTTCTAAATGTGCATTTTAGTGAACCCGTTCGAATTTAACCGAGTAAAAAGCTCAAATTTTGTGTTTAAGTTGTATTTTTATGTTCAAAAGCCATAATTAACTATTTGAACCCATAAAATTTGATTTAATATCATTTTCGATCGTTTTATAGGGTTTAGAGCGTGCATGTCTAAATGGGCTTTATAGTAAACCAGGTTGAATTTTAACCGAGTAAAAAGCTCAAATTTTGTGTTTAAGTTGTATTTTTAGGTTCAAAAGCCCATAATTAACTATTTGAACCCATAAATTTGATTTAATATCATTTTCGATCGTTTTATAGGGTTTAGAGCATGCATGTCTAAATTGGCTTTTTAGTGAACCCGTTCGAATTTTAACCGAGTAAAAACCTCAAATTTTGAGTTTAAGTTGTATTTTTAGGTCAAAAAGCACATGATTAACTATTTGAACCCATGAAATTTGATTTAATATCATTTTCGATCGTTTTAAAGTGTTTAGTGCGTGCTTGTCTAAATGGGCATTTTAGTGAACCCGTTCGAATTTTAACCGAGTAAAAAGCTCAAATTTTTCGTTTAAGTTGTATTTTTAGGTTCAAAAGCCCATAACTAACTATTTGAACCCATAAAATTTGATTTAATATCATTTTCGATTGTTTTATAGCGTTTAGATCGTGCATGTCTAAATAGGCTTTATAGTGAACCCGTTCGAATTTTAACCGAGTAAAAACCTCAAATTTTGAGTTTAAGTTGTATTTTTAGGTCAAAAAGCACATGATTAACTATTTAAACCCATGAAATTTGATTTAATATCATTTTCGATCGTTTTATACGGTTTAGAGCGTGCATGTCTAAATGGGCTTTATAGTGAACCCATTCGAATTTTAACCGAGTAAAAAGCTCAAATTTTGAGTTTAAGTTGTCTTTTTAGGTTTAAAAGCCCATAATTAACTATTTGATCCCATAAAATTTAATTTAATATCATATTCGATCGTTTTATAGGGTTTAGAGCGAGCATGTCTAAATGGGCTTTATAGTAAACCAGTTCGAATTTTAACCGAGTAAAAAGCTCAAATTTTGTGTTTAAGTTGTCTTTTTAGGTTCAAAAGCCCATAACTAACTATTTGAACCCATAAAATTTGATTTAATATCATTTTTGATTGTTTTATAGGGTTTAGAGCATGCATGTCTAAATTGGCTTTTTAGTGAACACGTTCGAATTTTAACCGAGTAAAAAGCTCAAATTTTGAGTTTAAGTTGTATTTTTAGGTTCAAAAGCCCATAATTAACTATTTGAACCCATAAAATTTGATTTAATATCATTTTCGATCGTTTTATAGTGTTTAGAGCGTGCATGTCTAAATGGGTATTTTAGTGAACCCGTTCGAATTTTAACCGAGTAAAAAGCACAAATTTTGCGTTTAAGTTGTATTTTTAGGTTCAAAAGCCCATAATTAACTATTTGAACCCATAAAATTTGATTTAATATCACTTTCGATCGTTTTATAGGGTTTAGAGCATGCATGTCTAAATGGGCTTTTTAGTGAACCCGTTCGAATTTTAACCGAGTAAAAAGCTCAAATTTTGCGTTTAAGTTGTATTTTTAGGTTCAAAAGCCCATAACTAACTATTTGAACCCATAAAATTTGATTTAATATCATTTTCGATTGTTTTATAGGGTTTAGAGCATGCATGTCTAAACTGGCTTTTTAGTGAACCCGTTCGAATTTTAACCGAGTAAAAAGCTCAAATTTTGAGTTTAAGTTGTATTTTTAGGTTAAAAAGCACATGATTAACTATTTGAACCCAAGAAATTTGATTTAATATCATTTTCGATCGTTTTAAAGTGTTTAGTGCGTGCATGTCTAAATGGGCATTTTAGTGAACCCGTTCGAATTTTAACCGAGTAAAAAGCTCAAATTTTGTGTTTAAGTTGTATTTTTATGTTCAAAAGCCCATAATTAACTATTTGAACCCATGAAATTTGATTTAATATCATTTTCGATCGTTTTAAAGTGTTTAGTGCGTGCTTTTCTAAATGGGCATTTTAGTGAACCCGTTCGAATTTTAACCGAGTAAAAAGCTCAAATTTAGTGTTTAAGTTGTATTTTTATGTTCAAAAGCCCATAATTAACTATTTGAACCCATAAAATTTGATTTAATATCATTTTCGATCGTTTTATAGGGTTTAGAGCGTGCATGTCTAAATGGGCTTTATAGTAAACCAGGTTGAATTTTAACCGAGTAAAAAGCTCAAATTTTGTGTTCAAGTTGTATTTTTAGGTTCAAAAGCCCATAATTAACTATTTGAACCCATAAATTTGATTTAATATCATTTTCGATCGTTTTATAGGGTTTAGAGCATGCATGTCTAAATTGGCTTTTTAGTGAACCCGTTCGAATTTTAACCGAGTAAAAACCTCAAATTTTGAGTTTAAGTTGTATTTTTAGGTTAAAAAGCACATGATTAACTATTTGAACCCATGAAATTTGATTTAATATCATTTTCGATCGTTTTAAAGTGTTTAGTGCGTGCTTGTCTAAATGGGCATTTTAGTGAACCCGTTCGAATTTTAACCGAGTAAAAAGCTCAAATTTTGCGTTTAAGTTGTATTTTTAGGTTCAAAAGCCCATAACTAACTATTTGAACCCATAAAATTTGATTTAATATCATTTTCGATTGTTTTATAGCGTTTAGAGCGTGCATGTCTAAATAGGCTTTATAGTGAACCCGTTCGAATTTTAACCGAGTAAAAACCTCAAATTTTGAGTTTAAGTTGTATTTTTAGGTCAAAAAGCACATGATTAACTATTTGAACCCATGAAATTTGATTTAATATCATTTTCGATTGTTTTATAGGGTTTAGAGCGTGCATGTCTAAATGGGCTTTATAGTGAACCCATTCGAATTTTAACCGAGTAAAAAGCTCAAATTTTGAGTTTAAGTTGTCTTTTTAGGTTTAAAAGCCCATAATTAACTATTTGAACCCATAAAATTTAATTTAATATCATTTTCGATCGTTTTATAGGGTTTAGAGCGTGCATGTCTAAATGGCTTTATAGTAAACAAGTTCGAATTTTAACCGAGTAAAAAGCTCAAATTTTGTGTTTAAGTTGTATTTTTATGTTCAAAAGCCCATAATTAACTATTTGAACCCATGAAATTTAATTTAATATCATTTTCGATCGTTTTAAAGTGTTTAGTGCGTGCTTTTCTAAATGGGCATTTTAGTGAACCCGTTCGAATTTTAACCGAGTAAAAAGCTCAAATTTTGTGTTTAAGTTGTATTTTTATGTTCAAAAGCCCATAATTAACTATTTGAACCCATAAAATTTGATTTAATATCATTTTCGATCGTTTTATAGGGTTTAGAGCGTGCATGTCTAAATGGGCTTTATAGTAAACCAGGTTGAATTTTAACCGAGTAAAAAGCTCAAATTTTGTGTTTAAGTTGTATTTTTAGGTTCAAAAGCCCATAATTAACTATTTGAACCCATAAATTTGATTTAATATCATTTTCGATCGTTTTATAGGGTTTAGAGCATGCATGTCTAAATTGGCTTTTTAGTGAACCCGTTCGAATTTTAACCGAGTAAAAACCTCAAATTTTGAGTTTAAGTTGTATTTTTAGGTCAAAAAGCACATGATTAACTATTTGAACCCATGAAATTTGATTTAATATCATTTTCGATCGTTTTAAAGTGTTTAGTGCGTGCTTGTCTAAACTGGCTTTTTAGTGAACCCGTTCGAATTTTAACCGAGTAAAAAGCTCAAATTTTGAGTTTAAGTTGTATTTTTAGGTTAAAAAGCACATGATTAACTATTTGAACCCATGAAATTTGATTTAATATCATTTTCGATCGTTTTAAAGTGTTTAGTGCGTGCATGTCTAAATGGGCATTTTAGTGAACCCGTTCGAATTTTAACCGAGTAAAAAGCTCAAATTTTGTGTTTAAGTTGTATTTTTATGTTCAAAAGCCCATAATTAACTATTTGAACCCATGAAATTTGATTTAATATCATTTTCGATCGTTTTAAAGTGTTTAGTGCGTGCTTTTCTAAATGGGCATTTTAGTGAACCCGTTCGAATTTTAACCGAGTAAAAACCTCAAATTTTGTGTTTAAGTTGTATTTTTATGTTCAAAAGCCCATAATTAACTATTTGAACCCATAAAATTTGATTTAATATCATTTTCGATCGTTTTATAGGGTTTAGAGCGTGCATGTCTAAATGGGCTTTATAGTAAACCAGGTTGAATTTTAACCGAGTAAAAAGCTCAAATTTTGTGTTTAAGTTGTATTTTTAGGTTAAAAAGCACATGATTAACTATTTGAACCCATGAAATTTGATTTAATATCATTTTCGATCGTTTTAAAGTGTTTAGAGCGTGCATGTCTAAATGGGCATTTTAGTGAACCCGTTCGAATTTTAACCGAGTAAAAAGCTCAAATTTTGTGTTTAAGTTGTCTTTTTAGGTTCAAAAGCCCATAATTAACTATTTGAACCCATAAAATTTGATTTAATATCATTTTCGATCGTTTTATAGTGTTTAGAGCGTGCATGTCTAAATGGGTATTTTAGTGAACCCGTTCGAATTTTAACCGAGTAAAAAGCTCAAATTTTGAGTTTAAGTTGTATTTTTAGGTTAAAAAGCACATGATTAACTATTTGAACCCATGAAATTTGATTTAATATCATTTTCTATCGTTTTAAAGTGTTTAGTGCGTGCATGTCTAAATGGGCATTTTAGTGAACCCGTTCGAATTTTAACCGAGTAAAAAGCTCAAATTTTGTGTTTAAGTTGTATTTTTATGTTCAAAAGCCCATAATTAACTATTTGAACCCATGAAATTTGATTTAATATCATTTTCGATCGTTTTAAAGTGTTTAGTGCGTGCTTTTCTAAATGGGCATTTTAGTGAACCCGTTCGAATTTTAACCGAGTAAAAAGCTCATATTTTGTGTTTAAGTTGTATTTTTATGTTCAAAAGCCCATAATTAACTATTTGAACCCATAAAATTTGATTTAATATCATTTTCGATCGTTTTATAGGGTTTAGAGCGTGCATGTCTAAATGGGCTTTATAGTAAACCAGGTTGAATTTTAACCGAGTAAAAAGCTCAAATTTTGTGTTTAAGTTGTATTTTTAGGTTAAAAAGCACATGATTAACTATTTGAACCCATGAAATTTGATTTAATATCATTTTCGATCGTTTTAAAGTGTTTAGAGCGTGCATGTCTAAATGGGCATTTTAGTGAACCCGTTCGAATTTTAACCGAGTAAAAAGCTCAAATTTTGTGTTTAAGTTGTCTTTTTAGGTTCAAAAGCCCATAACTAACTATTTGAACCCATAAAATTTGATTTAATATCATTTTTGATTGTTTTATAGGGTTTAGAGCATGCACGTCTAAATTGGCTTTTTAGTGAACCCGTTCGAATTTTAACCGAGTAAAAAGCTCAAATTTTGAGTTTAAGTTGTATTTTTAGGTTCAAAAGCCCATAATTAACTATTTGAACCCATAAAATTTGATTTAATATCATTTTCGATCGTTTTATAGTGTTTAGAGCGTGCATGTCTAAATGGGTATTTTAGTGAACCCGTTCGAATTTTAACCGAGTAAAAAGCACAAATTTTGCGTTTAAGTTGTATTTTTAGGTTCAAAAGCCCATAATTAACTATTTGAACCCATAAAATTTGATTTAATATCACTTTCGATCGTTTTATAGGGTTTAGAGCGTGCATGTCTAAATGGGCATTTTAGTGAACCCGTTCGAATTTTAACCGAGTAAAAAGCACAAATTTTGCATTTAAGTTGTATTTTTAGGTTCAAAAGCCCATAATTAACTATTTGAACCCATAAAATTTGATTTAATATCACTTTCGATCGTTTTATAGGGTTTAGAGCATGCATGTCTAAATGGGCTTTTTAGTGAACCCGTTCGAATTTTAACCGAGTAAAAAGCTCAAATTTTGCGTTTAAGTTGTATTTTTAGGTTCAAAAGCCCATAACTAACTATTTGAACCCATAAAATTTGATTTAATATCATTTTCGATTGTTTTATAGGGTTTAGAGCATGCATGTCTAAACTGGCTTTTTAGTGAACCCGTTCGAATTTTAACCGAGTAAAAAGCTCAAATTTTGAGTTTAAGTTGTATTTTTAGGTTAAAAAGCACATGATTAACTATTTGAACCCATGAAATTTGATTTAATATCATTTTCGATCGTTTTAAAGTGTTTAGTGCGTGCATGTCTAAATGGGCATTTTAGTGAACCCGTTCGAATTTTAACCGAGTAAAAAGCTCAAATTTTGTGTTTAAGTTGTATTTTTATGTTCAAAAGCCCATAATTAACTATTTGAACCCATGAAATTTGATTTAATATCATTTTCGATCGTTTTAAAGTGTTTAGTGCGTGCTTTTCTAAATGGGCATTTTAGTGAACCCGTTCGAATTTTAACCGAGTAAAAAGCTCAAATTTTGTGTTTAAGTTGTATTTTTATGTTCAAAAGCCCATAATTAACTATTTGAACCCATAAAATTTGATTTAATATCATTTTCGATCGTTTTATAGGGTTTAGAGCGTGCATGTCTAAATGGGCTTTATAGTAAACCAGGTTGAATTTTAACCGAGTAAAAAGCTCAAATTTTGTGTTTAAGTTGTATTTTTAGGTTAAAAAGCACATGATTAACTATTTGAACCCATGAAATTTGATTTAATATCATTTTCGATCGTTTTAAAGTGTTTAGAGCGTGCATGTCTAAATGGGCATTTTAGTGAACCCGTTCGAATTTTAACCAAGTAAAAAGCTCAAATTTTGTGTTTAAGTTGTCTTTTTAGGTTCAAAAGCCCATAACTAACTATTTGAACCCATAAAATTTGATTTAATATCATTTTTGATTGTTTTATAGGGTTTAGAGCATGCATGTCTAAATTGGCTTTTTAGTGAACCCGTTCGAATTTTAACCGAGTAAAAAGCTCAAATTTTGAGTTTAAGTTGTATTTTTAGGTTCAAAAGCCCATAATTAACTATTTGAACCCATAAAATTTGATTTAATATCATTTTCGATCGTTTTATAGTGTTTAGAGCGTGCATGTCTAAATGGGTATTTTAGTGAACCCGTTCGAATTTTAACCGAGTAAAAAGCTCAAATTTTGAGTTTAAGTTGTATTTTTAGGTTAAAAAGCACATGATTAACTATTTGAACCCATGAAATTTGATTTAATATCATTTTCGATCGTTTTAAAGTGTTTAGTGCGTGCATGTCTAAATGGGCATTTTAGTGAACTCGTTCGAATTTTAACCGAGTAAAAAGCTCAAATTTTGTGTTTAAGTTGTATTTTTATGTTCAAAAGCCCATAATTAACTATTTGAACCCATGAAATTTGATTTAATATCATTTTCGATCGTTTTAAAGTGTTTAGTGCGTGCTTTTCTAAATGGGCATTTTAGTGAACCCGTTCGAATTTTAACCGAGTAAAAAGCTCAAATTTTGTGTTTAAGTTGTATTTTTATGTTCAAAAGCCCATAATTAACTATTTGAACCCATAAAATTTGATTTAATATCATTTTCGATCGTTTTATAGGGTTTAGAGCGTGCATGTCTAAATGGGCTTTATAGTAAACCAGGTTGAATTTTAACCGAGTAAAAAGCTCAAATTTTGTGTTTAAGTTGTATTTTTAGGTTAAAAAGCACATGATTAACTATTTGAACCCATGAAATTTGATTTAATATCATTTTCGATCGTTTTAAAGTGTTTAGAGCGTGCATGTCTAAATGGGCATTTTAGTGAACCCGTTCGAATTTTAACCGAGTAAAAAGCTCAAATTTTGTGTTTAAGTTGTCTTTTTAGGTTCAAAAGCCCATAACTAACTATTTGAACCCATAAAATTTGATTTAATATCATTTTTGATTGTTTTATAGGGTTTAGAGCATGCATGTCTAAATTGGCTTTTTAGTGAACCCGTTCGAATTTTAACCGAGTAAAAAGCTCAAATTTTGAGTTTAAGTTATATTTTTAGGTTCAAAAGCCCATAATTAACTATTTGAACCCATAAAATTTGATTTAATATCATTTTCGATCGTTTTATAGTGTTTAGAGCGTGCATGTCTAAATGGGTATTTTAGTGAACCCGTTCGAATTTTAACCGAGTAAAAAGCTCAAATTTTGAGTTTAAGTTGTATTTTTAGGTTAAAAAGCACATGATTAACTATTTGAACCCATGAAATTTGATTTAATATCATTTTCGATCGTTTTAAAGTGTTTAGTGCGTGCATGTCTAAATGGGCATTTTAGTGAACCCGTTCGAATTTTAACCGAGTAAAAAGCTCAAATTTTGTGTTTAAGTTGTATTTTTATGTTCAAAAGCCCATAATTAACTATTTGAACCCATGAAATTTGATTTAATATCATTTTCGATCGTTTTAAAGTGTTTAGTGCGTGCTTTTCTAAATGGGCATTTTAGTGAACCCGTTCGAATTTTAACCGAGTAAAAAGCTCATATTTTGTGTTTAAGTTGTATTTTTATGTTCAAAAGCCCATAATTAACTATTTGAACCCATAAAATTTGATTTAATATCATTTTTGATTGTTTTATAGGGTTTAGAGAATGCATGTCTAAATTGGCTTTTTAGTGAACCAGGTTGAATTTTAACCGAGTAAAAAGCTCAAATTTTGTGTTTAAGTTGTATTTTTAGGTTAAAAAGCACATGATTAACTATTTGAACCCATGAAATTTGATTTAATATCATTTTCGATCGTTTTAAAGTGTTTAGAGCGTGCATGTCTAAATGGGCATTTTAGTGAACCCGTTCGAATTTTAACCAAGTAAAAAGCTCAAATTTTGTGTTTAAGTTGTCTTTTTAGGTTCAAAAGCCCATAACTAACTATTTGAACCCATAAAATTTGATTTAATATCATTTTTGATTGTTTTATAGGGTTTAGAGCATGCATGTCTAAATTGGCTTTTTAGTGAACCCGTTCGAATTTTAACCGAGTAAAAAGCTCAAATTTTGAGTTTAAGTTGTATTTTTAGGTTCAAAAGCCCATAATTAACTATTTGAACCCATAAAATTTGATTTAATATCATTTTCGATCGTTTTATAGTGTTTAGAGCGTGCATGTCTAAATGGGTATTTTAGTGAACCCGTTCGAATTTTAACCGAGTAAAAAGCTCAAATTTTGAGTTTAAGTTGTATTTTTAGGTTAAAAAGCACATGATTAACTATTTGAACCCATGAAATTTGATTTAATATCATTTTCGATCGTTTTAAAGTGTTTAGTGCGTGCATGTCTAAATGGGCATTTTAGTGAACTCGTTCGAATTTTAACCGAGTAAAAAGCTCAAATTTTGTGTTTAAGTTGTATTTTTATGTTCAAAAGCCCATAATTAACTATTTGAACCCATGAAATTTGATTTAATATCATTTTCGATCGTTTTAAAGTGTTTAGTGCGTGCTTTTCTAAATGGGCATTTTAGTGAACCCGTTCGAATTTTAACCGAGTAAAAAGCTCAAATTTTGTGTTTAAGTTGTATTTTTATGTTCAAAAGCCCATAATTAACTATTTGAACCCATAAAATTTGATTTAATATCATTTTCGATCGTTTTATAGGGTTTAGAGCGTGCATGTCTAAATGGGCTTTATAGTAAACCAGGTTGAATTTTAACCGAGTAAAAAGCTCAAATTTTGTGTTTAAGTTGTATTTTTAGGTTAAAAAGCACATGATTAACTATTTGAACCCATGAAATTTGATTTAATATCATTTTCGATCGTTTTAAAGTGTTTAGAGCGTGCATGTCTAAATGGGCATTTTAGTGAACCCGTTCGAATTTTAACCGAGTAAAAAGCTCAAATTTTGTGTTTAAGTTGTCTTTTTAGGTTCAAAAGCCCATAACTAACTATTTGAACCCATAAAATTTGATTTAATATCATTTTTGATTGTTTTATAGGGTTTAGAGCATGCATGTCTAAATTGGCTTTTTAGTGAACCCGTTCGAATTTTAACCGAGTAAAAAGCTCAAATTTTGAGTTTAAGTTATATTTTTAGGTTCAAAAGCCCATAATTAACTATTTGAACCCATAAAATTTGATTTAATATCATTTTCGATCGTTTTATAGTGTTTAGAGCGTGCATGTCTAAATGGGTATTTTAGTGAACCCGTTCGAATTTTAACCGAGTAAAAAGCTCAAATTTTGAGTTTAAGTTGTATTTTTAGGTTAAAAAGCACATGATTAACTATTTGAACCCATGAAATTTGATTTAATATCATTTTCGATCGTTTTAAAGTGTTTAGTGCGTGCATGTCTAAATGGGCATTTTAGTGAACCCGTTCGAATTTTAACCGAGTAAAAAGCTCAAATTTTGTGTTTAAGTTGTATTTTTATGTTCAAAAGCCCATAATTAACTATTTGAACCCATGAAATTTGATTTAATATCATTTTCGATCGTTTTAAAGTGTTTAGTGCGTGCTTTTCTAAATGGGCATTTTAGTGAACCCGTTCGAATTTTAACCGAGTAAAAAGCTCATATTTTGTGTTTAAGTTGTATTTTTATGTTCAAAAGCCCATAATTAACTATTTGAACCCATAAAATTTGATTTAATATCATTTTCGATCGTTTTATAGGGTTTAGAGCGTGCATGTCTAAATGGGCTTTATAGTAAACCAGGTTGAATTTTAACCGAGTAAAAAGCTCAAATTTTGTGTTTAAGTTGTATTTTTAGGTTAAAAAGCACATGATTAACTATTTGAACCCATGAAATTTGATTTAATATCATTTTCGATCGTTTTAAAGTGTTTAGAGCGTGCATGTCTAAATGGGCATTTTAGTGAACCCGTTCGAATTTTAACCGAGTAAAAAGCTCAAATTTTGTGTTTAAGTTGTCTTTTTAGGTTCAAAAGCCCATAACTAACTATTTGAACCCATAAAATTTGATTTAATATCATTTTTGATTGTTTTATAGGGTTTAGAGCATGCATGTCTAAATTGGCTTTTTAGTGAACCCGTTCGAATTTTAACCGAGTAAAAAGCTCAAATTTTGAGTTTAAGTTGTATTTTTAGGTTCAAAAGCCCATAATTAACTATTTGAACCCATAAAATATGATTTAATATCATTTTCGATCGTTTTATAGTGTTTAGAGCGTGCATGTCTAAATGGGTATTTTAGTGAACCCGTTCGAATTTTAACCGAGTAAAAAGCACAAATTTTGCGTTTAAGTTGTATTTTTAGGTTCAAAAGCCCATAATTAACTATTTGAACCCATAAAATTTGATTTAATATCACTTTCGATCGTTTTATAGGGTTTAGAGCGTGCATGTCTAAATGGGCATTTTAGTGAACCCGTTCGAATTTTAACCGAGTAAAAAGCACAAATTTTGCATTTAAGTTGTATTTTTAGGTTCAAAAGCCCATAATTAACTATTTGAACCCATAAAATTTGATTTAATATCACTTTCGATCGTTTTATAGGGTTTAGAGCATGCATGTCTAAATGGGCTTTTTAGTGAACCCGTTCGAATTTTAACCGAGTAAAAAGCTCAAATTTTGCGTTTAAGTTGTATTTTTAGGTTCAAAAGCCCATAACTAACTATTTGAACCCATAAAATTTGATTTAATATCATTTTCGATTGTTTTATAGGGTTTAGAGCATGCATGTCTAAACTGGCTTTTTAGTGAACCCGTTCGAATTTTAACCGAGTAAAAAGCTCAAATTTTGAGTTTAAGTTGTATTTTTAGGTTAAAAAGCACATGATTAACTATTTGAACCCATGAAATTTGATTTAATATCATTTTCGATCGTTTTAAAGTGTTTAGTGCGTGCATGTCTAAATGGGCATTTTAGTGAACCCGTTCGAATTTTAACCGAGTAAAAAGCTCAAATTTTGTGTTTAAGTTGTATTTTTATGTTCAAAAGCCCATAATTAACTATTTGAACCCATGAAATTTGATTTAATATCATTTTCGATCGTTTAAAAGTGTTTAGTGCGTGCTTTTCTAAATGGGCATTTTAGTGAACCCGTTCGAATTTTAACCGAGTAAAAAGCTCATATTTTGTGTTTAAGTTGTATTTTTATGTTCAAAAGCCCATAATTAACTATTTGAACCCATAAAATTTGATTTAATATCATTTTCGATCGTTTTATAGGGTTTAGAGCGTGCATGTCTAAATGGGCTTTATAGTAAACCAGGTTGAATTTTAACCGAGTAAAAAGCTCAAATTTTGTGTTTAAGTTGTATTTTTAGGTTAAAAAGCACATGATTAACTATTTGAACCCATGAAATTTGATTTAATATCATTTTCGATCGTTTTAAAGTGTTTAGAGCGTGCATGTCTAAATGGGCATTTTAGTGAACCCGTTCGAATTTTAACCGAGTAAAAAGCTCAAATTTTGTGTTTAAGTTGTCTTTTTAGGTTCAAAAGCCCATAACTAACTATTTGAACCCATAAAATTTGATTTAATATCATTTTTGATTGTTTTATAGGGTTTAGAGCATGCATGTCTAAATTGGCTTTTTAGTGAACCCGTTCGAATTTTAACCGAGTAAAAAGCTCAAATTTTGAGTTTAAGTTGTATTTTTAGGTTCAAAAGCCCATAATTAACTATTTGAACCCATAAAATTTGATTTAATATCATTTTCGATCGTTTTATAGTGTTTAGAGCGTGCATGTCTAAATGGGTATTTTAGTGAACCCGTTCGAATTTTAACCGAGTAAAAAGCACAAATTTTGCGTTTAAGTTGTATTTTTAGGTTCAAAAGCCCATAATTAACTATTTGAACCCATAAAATTTGATTTAATATCACTTTCGATCGTTTTATAGGGTTTAGAGCGTGCATGTCTAAATGGGCATTTTAGTGAACCCGTTCGAATTTTAACCGAGTAAAAAGCACAAATTTTGCATTTAAGTTGTATTTTTAGGTTCAAAAGCCCATAATTAACTATTTGAACCCATAAAATTTGATTTAATATCACTTTCGATCGTTTTATAGGGTTTAGAGCATGCATGTCTAAATGGGCTTTTTAGTGAACCCGTTCGAATTTTAACCGAGTAAAAAGCTCAAATTTTGCGTTTAAGTTGTATTTTTAGGTTCAAAAGCCCATAACTAACTATTTGAACCCATAAAATTTGATTTAATATCATTTTCGATTGTTTTATAGGGTTTAGAGCATGCATGTCTAAACTGGCTTTTTAGTGAACCCGTTCGAATTTTAACCGAGTAAAAAGCTCAAATTTTGAGTTTAAGTTGTATTTTTAGGTTAAAAAGCACATGATTAACTATTTGAACCCATGAAATTTGATTTAATATCATTTTCGATCGTTTTAAAGTGTTTAGTGCGTGCATGTCTAAATGGGCATTTTAGTGAACCCGTTCGAATTTTAACCGAGTAAAAAGCTCAAATTTTGTGTTTAAGTTGTATTTTTATGTTCAAAAGCCCATAATTAACTATTTGAACCCATGAAATTTGATTTAATATCATTTTCGATCGTTTTAAAGTGTTTAGTGCGTGCTTTTCTAAATGGGCATTTTAGTGAACCCGTTCGAATTTTAACCGAGTAAAAAGCTCAAATTTTGTGTTTAAGTTGTATTTTTATGTTCAAAAGCCCATAATTAACTATTTGAACCCATAAAATTTGATTTAATATCATTTTCGATCGTTTTATAGGGTTTAGAGCGTGCATGTCTAAATGGGTATTTTAGTGAACCCGTTCGAATTTTAAACGAGTAAAAAGCACAAATTTTGCGTTTAAGTTGTATTTTTAGGTTCAAAAGCCCATAATTAACTATTTGAACCCATAAAATTTGATTTAATATCACTTTCGATCGTTTTATAGGGTTTAGAGCGTGCATGTCTAAATGGGCATTTTAGTGAACCCGTTCGAATTTTAACCGAGTAAAAAGCACAAATTTTGCATTTAAGTTGTATTTTTAGGTTCAAAAGCCCATAATTAACTATTTGAACCCATAAAATTTGATTTAATATCACTTTCGATCGTTTTATAGGGTTTAGAGCATGCATGTCTAAATGGGCTTTTTAGTGAACCCGTTCGAATTTTAACCGAGTAAAAAGCTCAAATTTTGCGTTTAGGTTGTATTTTTAGGTTCAAAAGCCCATAACTAACTATTTGAACCCATAAAATTTGATTTAATATCATTTTCGATTGTTTTATAGGGTTTAGAGCATGCATGTCTAAACTGGCTTTTTAGTGAACCCGTTCGAATTTTAACCGAGTAAAAAGCTCAAATTTTGAGTTTAAGTTGTATTTTTAGGTTAAAAAGCACATGATTAACTATTTGAACCCATGAAATTTGATTTAATATCATTTTCGATCGTTTTAAAGTGTTTAGTGCGTGCATGTCTAAATGGGCATTTTAGTGAACCCGTTCGAATTTTAACCGAGTAAAAAGCTCAAATTTTGTGTTTAAGTTGTATTTTTATGTTCAAAAGCCCATAATTAACTATTTGAACCCATGAAATTTGATTTAATATCATTTTCGATCGTTTTAAAGTGTTTAGTGCGTGCTTTTCTAAATGGGCATTTTAGTGAACCCGTTCGAATTTTAACCGAGTAAAAAGCTCAAATTTTGTGTTTAAGTTGTATTTTTATGTTCAAAAGCCCATAATTAACTATTTGAACCCATAAAATTTGATTTAATATCATTTTCGATCGTTTTATAGGGTTTAGAGCGTGCATGTCTAAATGGGCTTTATAGTAAACCAGGTTGAATTTTAACCGAGTAAAAAGCTCAAATTTTGTGTTTAAGTTGTATTTTTAGGTTAAAAAGCACATGATTAACTATTTGAACCCATGAAATTTGATTTAATATCATTTTCGATCGTTTTAAAGTGTTTAGAGCGTGCATGTCTAAATGGGCATTTTAGTGAACCCGTTCGAATTTTAACCGAGTAAAAAGCTCAAATTTTGTGTTTAAGTTGTCTTTTTAGGTTCAAAAGCCCATAACTAACTATTTGAACCCATAAAATTTGATTTAATATCATTTTTGATTGTTTTATAGGGTTTAGAGCATGCATGTCTAAATTGGCTTTTTAGTGAACCCGTTCGAATTTTAACCGAGTAAAAAGCTCAAATTTTGAGTTTAAGTTGTATTTTTAGGTTCAAAAGCCCATAATTAACTATTTGAACCCATAAAATTTGATTTAATATCATTTTCGATCGTTTTATAGTGTTTAGAGCGTGCATGTCTAAATGGGTATTTTAGTGAACCCGTTCGAATTTTAACCGAGTAAAAAGCTCAAATTTTGAGTTTAAGTTGTATTTTTAGGTTAAAAAGCACATGATTAACTATTTGAACCCATGAAATTTGATTTAATATCATTTTCGATCGTTTTAAAGTGTTTAGTGCGTGCATGTCTAAATGGGCATTTTAGTGAACCCGTTCGAATTTTAACCGACTAAAAAGCTCAAATTTTGTGTTTAAGTTGTATTTTTATGTTCAAAAGCCCATAATTAACTATTTGAACCCATGAAATTTGATTTAATATCATTTTCGATCGTTTTAAAGTGTTTAGTGCGTGCTTTTCTAAATGGGCATTTTAGTGAACCCGTTCGAATTTTAACCGAGTAAAAAGCTCATATTTTGTGTTTAAGTTGTATTTTTATGTTCAAAAGCCCATAATTAACTATTTGAACCCATAAAATTTGATTTAATATCATTTTCGATCGTTTTATAGGGTTTAGAGCGTGCATATCTAAATGGGCTTTATAGTAAACCAGGTTGAATTTTAACCGAGTAAAAAGCTCAAATTTTGTGTTTAAGTTGTATTTTTAGGTTAAAAAGCACATGATTAACTATTTGAACCCATGAAATTTGATTTAATATCATTTTCGATCGTTTTAAAGTGTTTAGAGCGTGCATGTCTAAATGGGCATTTTAGTGAACCCGTTCGAATTTTAACCGAGTAAAAAGCTCAAATTTTGTGTTTAAGTTGTCTTTTTAGGTTCAAAAGCCCATAACTAACTATTTGAACCCATAAAATTTGATTTAATATCATTTTTGATTGTTTTATAGGGTTTAGAGCATGCATGTCTAAATTGGCTTTTTAGTGAACCCGTTCGAATTTTAACCGAGTAAAAAGCTCAAATTTTGAGTTTAAGTTGTATTTTTAGGTTCAAAAGCCCATAATTAACTATTTGAACCCATAAAATTTGATTTAATATCATTTTCGATCGTTTTATAGTGTTTAGAGCGTGCATGTCTAAATGGGTATTTTAGTGAACCCGTTCGAATTTTAACCGAGTAAAAAGCACAAATTTTGCGTTTAAGTTGTATTTTTAGGTTCAAAAGCCCATAATTAACTATTTGAACCCATAAAATTTGATTTAATATCACTTTCGATCGTTTTATAGGGTTTAGAGCATGCATGTCTAAATGGGCTTTTTAGTGAACCCGTTCGAATTTTAACCGAGTAAAAAGCTCAAATTTTGCGTTTAAGTTGTATTTTTAGGTTCAAAAGCCCATAACTAACTATTTGAACCCATAAAATTTGATTTAATATCATTTTCGATTGTTTTATAGGGTTTAGAGCATGCATGTCTAAACTGGCTTTTTAGTGAACCCGTTCGAATTTTAACCGAGTAAAAAGCTCAAATTTTGAGTTTAAGTTGTATTTTTAGGTTAAAAAGCACATGATTAACTATTTGAACCCAAGAAATTTGATTTAATATCATTTTCGATCGTTTTAAAGTGTTTAGTGCGTGCATGTCTAAATGGGCATTTTAGTGAACCCGTTCGAATTTTAACCGAGTAAAAAGCTCAAATTTTGTGTTTAAGTTGTATTTTTATGTTCAAAAGCCCATAATTAACTATTTGAACCCATGAAATTTGATTTAATATCATTTTCGATCGTTTTAAAGTGTTTAGTGCGTGCTTTTCTAAATGGGCATTTTAGTGAACCCGTTCGAATTTTAACCGAGTAAAAAGCTCAAATTTAGTGTTTAAGTTGTATTTTTATGTTCAAAAGCCCATAATTAACTATTTGAACCCATAAAATTTGATTTAATATCATTTTCGATCGTTTTATAGGGTTTAGAGCGTGCATGTCTAAATGGGCTTTATAGTAAACCAGGTTGAATTTTAACCGAGTAAAAAGCTCAAATTTTGTGTTTAAGTTGTATTTTTAGGTTCAAAAGCCCATAATTAACTATTTGAACCCATAAATTTGATTTAATATCATTTTCGATCGTTTTATAGGGTTTAGAGCATGCATGTCTAAATTGGCTTTTTAGTGAACCCGTTCGAATTTTAACCGAGTAAAAACCTCAAATTTTGAGTTTAAGTTGTATTTTTAGGTTAAAAAGCACATGATTAACTATTTGAACCCATGAAATTTGATTTAATATCATTTTCGATCGTTTTAAAGTGTTTAGAGCGTGCATGTCTAAATGGGCATTTTAGTGAACCCGTTCGAATTTTAACCGAGTAAAAAGCTCAAATTTTGTGTTTAAGTTGTCTTTTGAGGTTCAAAAGCCCATAACTAACTATTTGAACCCATAAAATTTGATTTAATATCATTTTTGATTGTTTTATAGGGTTTAGAGAATGCATGTCTAAATTGGCTTTTTAGTGAACCCGTTCGAATTTTAACCGAGTAAAAAGCTCAAATTTTGAGTTTAAGTTGTATTTTTAGGTTCAAAAGCCCATAATTAACTATTTGAACCCATAAAATTTGATTTAATATCATTTTCGATCGTTTTATAGTGTTTAGAGCGTGCATGTCTAAATGGGTATTTTAGTGAACCCGTTCGAATTTTAACCGAGTAAAAAGCACAAATTTTGCGTTTAAGTTGTATTTTTAGGTTCAAAAGCCCATAATTAACTATTTGAACCCATAAAATTTGATTTAATATCACTTTCGATCGTTTTATAGGGTTTAGAGCATGCATGTCTAAATGGGCTTTTTAGTGAACCCGTTCGAATTTTAACCGAGTAAAAAGCTCAAATTTTGCGTTTAAGTTGTATTTTTAGGTTCAAAAGCCCATAACTAACTATTTGAACCCATAAAATTTGATTTAATATCATTTTTGATTGTTTTATAGGGTTTAGAGCATGCATGTCTAAACTGGCTTTTTAGTGAACCCGTTCGAATTTTAACCGAGTAAAAAGCTCAAATTTTGAGTTTAAGTTGTATTTTTAGGTTAAAAAGCACATGATTAACTATTTGAACCCAAGAAATTTGATTTAATATCATTTTCGATCGTTTTAAAGTGTTTAGTGCGTGCATGTCTAAATGGGCATTTTAGTGAACCCGTTCGAATTTTAACCGAGTAAAAAGCTCAAATTTTGTGTTTAAGTTGTATTTTTATGTTCAAAAGCCCATAATTAACTATTTGAACCCATGAAATTTGATTTAATATCATTTTCGATCGTTTTAAAGTGTTTAGTGCGTGCTTTTCTAAATGGGCATTTTAGTGAACCCGTTCGAATTTTAACCGAGTAAAAAGCTCAAATTTAGTGTTTAAGTTGTATTTTTATGTTCAAAAGCCCATAATTAACTATTTGAACCCATAAAATTTGATTTAATATCATTTTCGATCGTTTTATAGGGTTTAGAGCGTGCATGTCTAAATGGGCTTTATAGTAAACCAGGTTGAATTTTAACCGAGTAAAAAGCTCAAATTTTGTGTTTAAGTTGTATTTTTAGGTTCAAAAGCCCATAATTAACTATTTGAACCCATAAATTTGATTTAATATCATTTTCGATCGTTTTATAGGGTTTAGAGCATGCATGTCTAAATTGGCTTTTTAGTGAACCCTTTCGAATTTTAACCGAGTAAAAACCTCAAATTTTGAGTTTAAGTTGTATTTTTAGGTTAAAAAGCACATGATTAACTATTTGAACCCATGAAATTTGATTTAATATCATTTTCGATCGTTTTAAAGTGTTTAGTGCGTGCTTGTCTAAATGGGCATTTTAGTGAACCCGTTCGAATTTTAACCGAGTAAAAAGCTCAAATTTTGCGTTTAAGTTGTATTTTTAGGTTCAAAAGCCCATAACTAACTATTTGAACCCATAAAATTTGATTTAATATCATTTTCGATTGTTTTATAGCGTTTAGAGCGTGCATGTCTAAATAGGCTTTATAGTGAACCCGTTCGAATTTTAACCGAGTAAAAACCTCAAATTTTGAGTTTAAGTTGTATTTTTAGGTCAAAAAGCACATGATTAACTATTTGAACCCATGAAATTTGATTTAATATCATTTTCGATTGTTTTATAGGGTTTAGAGCGTGCATGTCTAAATGGGCTTTATAGTGAACCCATTCGAATTTTAACCGAGTAAAAAGCTCAAATTTTGAGTTTAAGTTGTCTTTTTAGGTTTAAAAGCCCATAATTAACTATTTGAACCCACAAAATTTAATTTAATATCATTTTCGATCGTTTTATAGGGTTTAGAGCGTGCATGTCTAAATGGGCTTTATAGTAAACAAGTTCGAATTTTAACCGAGTAAAAAGCTCAAATTTTGTGTTTAAGTTGTATTTTTATGTTCAAAAGCCCATAATTAACTATTTGAACCCATAAAATTTGATTTAATATCACTTTCGATCGTTTTATAGGGTTTAGAGCATGCATGTCTAAATGGGCTTTTTAGTGAACCCGTTCGAATTTTAACCGAGTAAAAAGCTCAAATTTTGCGTTTAAGTTGTATTTTTAGGTTCAAAAGCCCATAACTAACTATTTGAACCCATAAAATTTGATTTAATATCATTTTCGATTGTTTTATAGGGTTTAGAGCATGCATGTCTAAACTGGCTTTTTAGTGAACCCGTTCGAATTTTAACCGAGTAAAAAGCTCAAATTTTGAGTTTAAGTTGTATTTTTAGGTTAAAAAGCACATGATTAACTATTTGAACCCATGAAATTTGATTTAATATCATTTTCGATCGTTTTAAAGTGTTTAGTGCGTGCATGTCTAAATGGGCATTTTAGTGAACCCGTTCGAATTTTAACCGAGTAAAAAGCTCAAATTTTGTGTTTAAGTTGTATTTTTATGTTCAAAAGCCCATAATTAACTATTTGAACCCATGAAATTTGATTTAATATCATTTTCGATCGTTTTAAAGTGTTTAGTGCGTGCTTTTCTAAATGGGCATTTTAGTGAACCCGTTCGAATTTTAACCGAGTAAAAAGCTCAAATTTAGTGTTTAAGTTGTATTTTTATGTTCAAAAGCCCATAATTAACTATTTGAACCCATAAAATTTGATTTAATATCATTTTCGATCGTTTTATAGGGTTTAGAGCGTGATGTCTAAATGGGCTTTATAGTAAACCAGGTTGAATTTTAACCGAGTAAAAAGCTCAAATTTTGTGTTTAAGTTGTATTTTTAGGTTCAAAAGCCCATAATTAACTATTTGAACCCATAAATTTGATTTAATATCATTTTCGATCGTTTTATAGGGTTTAGAGCATGCATGTCTAAATTGGCTTTTTAGTGAACCCGTTCGAATTTTAACCGAGTAAAAACCTCAAATTTTGAGTTTAAGTTGTATTTTTAGGTTAAAAAGCACATGATTAACTATTTGAACCCATGAAATTTGATTTAATATCATTTTCGATCGTTTTAAAGTGTTTAGTGCGTGCTTGTCTAAATGGGCATTTTAGTGAACCCGTTCGAATTTTAACCGAGTAAAAAGCTCAAATTTTGTGTTTAAGTTGTATTTTTATGTTCAAAAGCCCATAATTAACTATTTGAACCCATGAAATTTGATTTAATATCATTTTCGATCGTTTTAAAGTGTTTAGTGCGTGCTTTTCTAAATGGGCATTTTAGTGAACCCGTTCGAATTTTAACCGAGTAAAAAGCTCAAATTTAGTGTTTAAGTTGTATTTTTATGTTCAAAAGCCCATAATTAACTATTTGAACCCATAAAATTTGATTTAATATCATTTTTGATTGTTTTATAGGGTTTAGAGAATGCATGTCTAAATTGGCTTTTTAGTGAACCCGTTCGAATTTTAACCGAGTAAAAAGCTCAAATTTTGAGTTTAAGTTGTATTTTTAGGTTCAAAAGCCCATAATTAACTATTTGAACCCATAAAATTTGATTTAATATCATTTTCGATCGTTTTATAGTGTTTAGAGCGTGCATGTCTAAATGGGTATTTTAGTGAACCCGTTCGAATTTTAACCGAGTAAAAAGCACAAATTTTGCGTTTAAGTTGTATTTTTAGGTTCAAAAGCCCATAATTAACTATTTGAACCCATAAAATTTGATTTAATATCACTTTCGATCGTTTTATAGGGTTTAGAGCATGCATGTCTAAATGGGCTTTTTAGTGAACCCGTTCGAATTTTAACCGAGTAAAAAGCTCAAATTTTGCGTTTAAGTTGTATTTTTAGGTTCAAAAGCCCATAACTAACTATTTGAACCCATAAAATTTGATTTAATATCATTTTCGATTGTTTTATAGGGTTTAGAGCATGCATGTCTAAACTGGCTTTTTAGTGAACCCGTTCGAATTTTAACCGAGTAAAAAGCTCAAATTTTGAGTTTAAGTTGTAAGTTGTATTTTTAGGTTAAAAAGCACATGATTAACTATTTGAACCCAAGAAATTTGATTTAATATCATTTTCGATCGTTTTAAAGTGTTTAGTGCGTGCATGTCTAAATGGGCATTTTAGTGAACCCGTTCGAATTTTAACCGAGTAAAAAGCTCAAATTTTGTGTTTAAGTTGTATTTTTATGTTCAAAAGCCCATAATTAACTATTTGAACCCATGAAATTTGATTTAATATCATTTTCGATCGTTTTAAAGTGTTTAGTGCGTGCTTTTCTAAATGGGCATTTTAGTGAACCCGTTCGAATTTTAACCGAGTAAAAAGCTCAAATTTAGTGTTTAAGTTGTATTTTTATGTTCAAAAGCCCATAATTAACTATTTGAACCCATAAAATTTGATTTAATATCATTTTCGATCGTTTTATAGGGTTTAGAGCGTGCATGTCTAAATGGGCTTTATAGTAAACCAGGTTGAATTTTAACCGAGTAAAAAGCTCAAATTTTGTGTTTAAGTTGTATTTTTAGGTTCAAAAGCCCATAATTAACTATTTGAACCCATAAATTTGATTTAATATCATTTTCGATCGTTTTATAGGGTTTAGAGCATGCATGTCTAATTGGCTTTTTAAGTGAACCCGTTCGAATTTTAACCGAGTAAAAACCTCAAATTTTGAGTTTAAGTTGTATTTTTAGGTTAAAAAGCACATGATTAACTATTTGAACCCATGAAATTTGATTTAATATCATTTTCGATCGTTTTAAGTGTTTAGTGCGTGCTTGTCTAAATGGCATTTTAGTGAACCCGTTCGAATTTTAACCGAGTAAAAAGCTCAAATTTTGTGTTAAGTTGTATTTTTATGTTCAAAAGCCCATAATTAACTATTTGAACCCATGAAATTTGATTTAATATCATTTTCGATCGTTTTAAAGTGTTTAGTGCGTGCTTTTCTAAATGGGCATTTTAGTGAACCCGTTCGAATTTTAACCGAGTAAAAGCTCAAATTTAGTGTTTAAGTTGTATTTTTATGTTCAAAAGCCCATAATTAACTATTTGAACCCATAAAATTTGATTTAATATCATTTTCGATCGTTTTATAGGGTTTAGAGCGTGCATGTCTAAATGGGCTTTATAGTAAACCAGGTTAAATTTTAACCGAGTAAAAAGCTCAAATTTTGTGTTTAAGTTGTATTTTTAGGTTCAAAAGCCCATAATTAACTATTTGAACCCATAAATTTGATTTAATATCATTTTCGATCGTTTTATAGGGTTTAGAGCATGCATGTCTAAATTGGCTTTTTAGTGAACCCGTTCGAATTTTAACTGAGTAAAAACCTCAAATTTTGAGTTTAAGTTGTATTTTTAGGTTCAAAAGCCCATAATTAACTATTTGAACCCATAAAATTTGATTTAATATCATTTTCGATCGTTTTATAGTGTTTAGAGCGTGCATGTCTAAATGGGTATTTTAGTGAACCCGTTCGAATTTTAACCGAGTAAAAAGCACAAATTTTGCGTTTAAGTTGTATTTTTAGGTACAAAAGCCCATAATTAACTATTTGAACCCATAAAATTTGATTTAATATCACTTTCGATCGTTTTATAGGGTTTAGAGCATGCATGTCTAAATGGGCTTTTTAGTGAACCCGTTCGAATTTTAACCGAGTAAAAAGCTCAAATTTTGCGTTTAAGTTGTATTTTTAGGTTCAAAAGCCCATAACTAACTATTTGAACCATAAAATTTGATTTAATATCATTTTCGATTGTTTTATAGGGTTTAGAGCATGCATGTCTAAACTGGCTTTTTAGTGAACCCGTTCGAATTTTAACCGAGTAAAAAGCTCAAATTTGAGTTAAGTTGTATTTTTAGGTTAAAAAGCACATGATTAACTATTTGAACCCAAGAAATTTGATTTAATATCATTTTCGATCGTTTTAAAGTGTTTAGTGCGTGCATGTCTAAATGGGCATTTTAGTGAACCCGTTCGAATTTTAACCGAGTAAAAAGCTCAAATTTTGTGTTTAAGTTGTATTTTTATGTTCAAAAGCCCATAATTAACTATTTGAACCCATGAAATTTGATTTAATATCATTTTCGATCGTTTTAAAGTGTTTAGTGCGTGCTTTTCTAAATGGGCATTTTAGTGAACCCGTTCGAATTTTAACCGAGTAAAAAGCTCAAATTTAGTGTTTAAGTTGTATTTTTATGTTCAAAAACTATTTGAACCCATAAAATTTGATTTATATCATTTTCGAATCGTTTTATAGGGTTTAGAGCGTGCATGGCTAAATGGGCTTTATAGTAAACAGGTTGAATTTTAACCGAGTAAAAGCTCAAATTTTGTGTTTAAGTTGTATTTTTAGGTTCAAAAGCCCATAATTAACTATTTGAACCCATAAATTTGATTTAATATCATTTGCGATCGTTTTATAGGGTTTAGAGCATGCATGTCTAAATTGGCTTGTTAGTGAACCCGTTCGAATTTTAACCGAGTAAAAACCTCAAATTTTGAGTTTAAGTTGTATTTTTAGGTTAAAAAGCACATGATTAACTATTTGAACCCATGAAAATTTTGATTTAATATCATTTTCGATCGTTTTAAAGTGTTTAGTGCGTGCTTGTCTAAATGGGCATTTTAGTGAACCCGTTCGAATTGTTAACCGAGTAAAAAGCTCAAATTTTGTGTTTAAGTTGTATTTTTATGTTCAAAAGCCCATAATTAACTATTTGAACCCATGAAATTTGATTTAATATCATTTTCGATCGTTTTAAAGTGTTTAGTGCGTGCTTTTCTAAATGGGCATTTTAGTGAACCCGTTCGGAATTTTAACCGAGTAAAAAGCTCAAATTTAGTGTTTAAGTTGTATTTTTATGTTCAAAAGCCCATAATTAACTATTTGAACCCATAAAATTTGATTTAATATCATTTCGATCGTGTTCGTTATTAGGGTTTAGAGCGTGCATGTCTAATTGGGCTTTATAGTAAACCAGGTTGAATTTTAAACCGAGTAAAAAGCTCAAATTTTGTGTTTAAGTTGTACTTTTTAGGTTCAAAAGCCCATAATTAACTATTTGAACCCATAAATTTGATTTAATATCATTTTCGATCGTTTTATAGGGTTTAGAGCATGCATGTCTAAATGGCTTTTTAGTGAACCCGTTTCGAATTTTAAACCGAGTAAAAACCTCAAATTTTGAGTTTAAGGTTGTATTTTTCAGGTTAAAAAGCACATGATTAACTATTTGAACCCATGAAATTTGATTTAATATCATTTTCGATCGTTTTAAAGTGTTTAGAGCGTGCATGTCTAAATGGGCATTTTAGTGAACCCGTTCGAATTTTAACCGAGTAAAAAGCTCAAATTTTGTGTTTAAGTTGTCTTTTGAGGTTCAAAAGCCCATAACTAACTATTTGAACCCATAAAATTTGATTGAATATCATTTTTGATTGTTTTATAGGGTTTAGAGAATGCATGTCTAAATTGGCTTTTTAGTGAACCCGTTCGAATTTTAACCGAGTAAAAAGCTCAAATTTTGAGTTTAAGTTGTATTTTTAGGTTCAAAAGCCCATAATTAACTATTTGAACCCATAAAATTTGATTTAATATCATTTTCGATCGTTTTATAGTGTTTAGAGCGTGCATGTCTAAATGGGTATTTTAGTGAACCCGTTCGAATTTTAACCGAGTAAAAAGCACAAATTTTGCGTTTAAGTTGTATTTTTAGGTTCAAAAGCCCATAATTAACTATTTGAACCCATAAAATTTGATTTAATATCACTTTCGATCGTTTTATAGGGTTTAGAGCATGCATGTCTAAATGGGCTTTTTAGTGAACCCGTTCGAATTTTAACCGAGTAAAAAGCTCAAATTTTGCGTTTAAGTTGTATTTTTAGGTTCAAAAGCCCATAACTAACTATTTGAACCCATAAAATTTGATTTAATATCATTTTCGATTGTTTTATAGGGTTTAGAGCATGCATGTCTAAACTGGCTTTTTAGTGAACCCGTTCGAATTTTAACCGAGTAAAAAGCTCAAATTTTGAGTTTAAGTTGTATTTTTAGGTTAAAAAGCACATGATTAACTATTTGAACCCAAGAAATTTGATTTAATATCATTTTCGATCGTTTTAAAGTGTTTAGTGCGTGCATGTCTAAATGGGCATTTTAGTGAACCCGTTCGAATTTTAACCGAGTAAAAAGCTCAAATTTTGTGTTTAAGTTGTATTTTTATGTTCAAAAGCCCATAATTAACTATTTGAACCCATGAAATTTGATTTAATATCATTTTCGATCGTTTTAAAGTGTTTAGTGCGTGCTTTTCTAAATGGGCATTTTAGTGAACCCGTTCGAATTTTAACCGAGTAAAAAGCTCAAATTTAGTGTTTAAGTTGTATTTTTATGTTCAAAAGCCCATAATTAACTATTTGAACCCATAAAATTTGATTTAATATCATTTTCGATCGTTTTATAGGGTTTAGAGCGTGCATGTCTAAATGGGCTTTATAGTAAACCAGGTTGAATTTTAACCGAGTAAAAAGCTCAAATTTTGTGTTTAAGTTGTATTTTTAGGTTCAAAAGCCCATAATTAACTATTTGAACCCATAAATTTGATTTAATATCATTTTCGATCGTTTTATAGGGTTTAGAGCATGCATGTCTAAATTGGCTTTTTAGTGAACCCGTTCGAATTTTAACCGAGTAAAAACCTCAAATTTTGAGTTTAAGTTGTATTTTTAGGTTAAAAAGCACATGATTAACTATTTGAACCCATGAAATTTGATTTAATATCATTTTCGATCGTTTTAAAGTGTTTAGTGCGTGCTTGTCTAAATGGGCATTTTAGTGAACCCGTTCGAATTTTAACCGAGTAAAAAGCTCAAATTTTGTGTTTAAGTTGTATTTTTATGTTCAAAAGCCCATAATTAACTATTTGAACCCATGAAATTTGATTTAATATCATTTTCGATCGTTTTAAAGTGTTTAGTGCGTGCTTTTCTAAATGGGCATTTTAGTGAACCCGTTCGAATTTTAAACCGAGTAAAAAGCTCAAATTTAGTGTTTAAGTTGTATTTTTATGTTCAAAAGCCCATAATTAACTATTTGAACCCATAAAATTTGATTTAATATCATTTTCGATCGTTTTATAGGGTTTAGAGCGTGCATGTCTAAATGGGCTTTATAGTAAACCAGGTTAAATTTTAACCGAGTAAAAAGCTCAAATTTTGTGTTTAAGTTGTATTTTTAGGTTCAAAAGCCCATAATTAACTATTTGAACCCATAAATTTGATTTAATATCATTTTCGATCGTTTTATAGGGTTTAGAGCATGCATGTCTAAATTGGCTTTTTAGTGAACCCGTTCGAATTTTAACTGAGTAAAAACCTCAAATTTTGAGTTTAAGTTGTATTTTTAGGTTCAAAAGCCCATAATTAACTATTTGAACCCATAAAATTTGATTTAATATCATTTTCGATCGTTTTATAGTGTTTAGAGCGTGCATGTCTAAATGGGTATTTTAGTGAACCCGTTCGAATTTTAACCGAGTAAAAAGCACAAATTTTGCGTTTAAGTTGTATTTTTAGGTTCAAAAGCCCATAATTAACTATTTGAACCCATAAAATTTGATTTAATATCACTTTCGATCGTTTTATAGGGTTTAGAGCATGCATGTCTAAATGGGCTTTTTAGTGAACCCGTTCGAATTTTAACCGAGTAAAAAGCTCAAATTTTGCGTTTAAGTTGTATTTTTAGGTTCAAAAGCCCATAACTAACTATTTGAACCCATAAAATTTGATTTAATATCATTTTCGATTGTTTTATAGGGTTTAGAGCATGCATGTCTAAACTGGCTTTTTAGTGAACCCGTTCGAATTTTAACCGAGTAAAAAGCTCAAATTTTGAGTTTAAGTTGTATTTTTAGGTTAAAAAGCACATGATTAACTATTTGAACCCAAGAAATTTGATTTAATATCATTTTCGATCGTTTTAAAGTGTTTAGTGCGTGCATGTCTAAATGGGCATTTTAGTGAACCCGTTCGAATTTTAACCGAGTAAAAAGCTCAAATTTTGTGTTTAAGTTGTATTTTTATGTTCAAAAGCCCATAATTAACTATTTGAACCCATGAAATTTGATTTAATATCATTTTCGATCGTTTTAAAGTGTTTAGTGCGTGCTTTTCTAAATGGGCATTTTAGTGAACCCGTTCGAATTTTAACCGAGTAAAAAGCTCAAATTTAGTGTTTAAGTTGTATTTTTATGTTCAAAAGCCCATAATTAACTATTTGAACCCATAAAATTTGATTTAATATCATTTTCGATCGTTTTATAGGGTTTAGAGCGTGCATGTCTAAATGGGCTTTATAGTAAACCAGGTTGAATTTTAACCGAGTAAAAAGCTCAAATTTTGTGTTTAAGTTGTATTTTTAGGTTCAAAAGCCCATAATTAACTATTTGAACCCATAAATTTGATTTAATATCATTTTCGATCGTTTTATAGGGTTTAGAGCATGCATGTCTAAATTGGCTTTTTAGTGAACCCGTTCGAATTTTAACCGAGTAAAAACCTCAAATTTTGAGTTTAAGTTGTATTTTTAGGTTAAAAAGCACATGATTAACTATTTGAACCCATGAAATTTGATTTAATATCATTTTCGATCGTTTTAAAGTGTTTAGTGCGTGCTTGTCTAAATGGGCATTTTAGTGAACCCGTTCGAATTTTAACCGAGTAAAAAGCTCAAATTTTGTGTTTAAGTTGTATTTTTATGTTCAAAAGCCCATAATTAACTATTTGAACCCATGAAATTTGATTTAATATCATTTTCGATCGTTTTAAAGTGTTTAGTGCGTGCTTTTCTAAATGGGCATTTTAGTGAACCCGTTCGAATTTTAACCGAGTAAAAAGCTCAAATTTAGTGTTTAAGTTGTATTTTTATGTTCAAAAGCCCATAATTAACTATTTGAACCCATAAAATTTGATTTAATATCATTTTCGATCGTTTTATAGGGTTTAGAGCGTGCATGTCTAAATGGGCTTTATAGTAAACCAGGTTGAATTTTAACCGAGTAAAAAGCTCAAATTTTGTGTTTAAGTTGTATTTTTAGGTTCAAAAGCCCATAATTAACTATTTGAACCCATAAATTTGATTTAATATCATTTTCGATCGTTTTATAGGGTTTAGAGCATGCATGTCTAAATTGGCTTTTTAGTGAACCCGTTCGAATTTTAACCGAGTAAAAACCTCAAATTTTGAGTTTAAGTTGTATTTTTAGGTTAAAAAGCACATGATTAACTATTTGAACCCATGAAATTTGATTTAATATCATTTTCGATCGTTTTAAAGTGTTTAGAGCGTGCATGTCTAAATGGGCATTTTAGTGAACCCGTTCGAATTTTAACCGAGTAAAAAGCTCAAATTTTGTGTTTAAGTTGTCTTTTGAGGTTCAAAAGCCCATAACTAACTATTTGAACCCATAAAATTTGATTGAATATCATTTTTGATTGTTTTATAGGGTTTAGAGAATGCATGTCTAAATTGGCTTTTTAGTGAACCCGTTCGAATTTTAACCGAGTAAAAAGCTCAAATTTTGAGTTTAAGTTGTATTTTTAGGTTCAAAAGCCCATAATTAACTATTTGAACCCATAAAATTTGATTTAATATCATTTTCGATCGTTTTATAGTGTTTAGAGCGTGCATGTCTAAATGGGTATTTTAGTGAACCCGTTCGAATTTTAACCGAGTAAAAAGCACAAATTTTGCGTTTAAGTTGTATTTTTAGGTTCAAAAGCCCATAATTAACTATTTGAACCCATAAAATTTGATTTAATATCACTTTCGATCGTTTTATAGGGTTTAGAGCATGCATGTCTAAATGGGCTTTTTAGTGAACCCGTTCGAATTTTAACCGAGTAAAAAGCTCAAATTTTGCGTTTAAGTTGTATTTTTAGGTTCAAAAGCCCATAACTAACTATTTGAACCCATAAAATTTGATTTAATATCATTTTCGATTGTTTTATAGGGTTTAGAGCATGCATGTCTAAACTGGCTTTTTAGTGAACCCGTTCGAATTTTAACCGAGTAAAAAGCTCAAATTTTGAGTTTAAGTTGTATTTTTAGGTTAAAAAGCACATGATTAACTATTTGAACCCAAGAAATTTGATTTAATATCATTTTCGATCGTTTTAAAGTGTTTAGTGCGTGCATGTCTAAATGGGCATTTTAGTGAACCCGTTCGAATTTTAACCGAGTAAAAAGCTCAAATTTTGTGTTTAAGTTGTATTTTTATGTTCAAAAGCCCATAATTAACTATTTGAACCCATGAAATTTGATTTAATATCATTTTCGATCGTTTTAAAGTGTTTAGTGCGTGCTTTTCTAAATGGGCATTTTAGTGAACCCGTTCGAATTTTAACCGAGTAAAAAGCTCAAATTTAGTGTTTAAGTTGTATTTTTATGTTCAAAAGCCCATAATTAACTATTTGAACCCATAAAATTTGATTTAATATCATTTTCGATCGTTTTATAGGGTTTAGAGGCGTGCATGTCTAAATGGGCTTTATAGTAAACCAGGTTGAATTTTAACCGAGTAAAAAGCTCAAATTTTGTGTTTAAGTTGTATTTTTAGGTTCAAAAGCCCATAATTAACTATTTGAACCCATAAATTTGATTTAATATCATTTTCGATCGTTTTATAGGGTTTAGAGCATGCATGTCTAAATTGGCTTTTTAGTGAACCCGTTCGAATTTTAACCGAGTAAAAACCTCAAATTTTGAGTTTAAGTTGTATTTTTAGGTTAAAAAGCACATGATTAACTATTTGAACCCATGAAATTTGATTTAATATCATTTTCGATCGTTTTAAAGTGTTTAGTGCGTGCTTGTCTAAATGGGCATTTTAGTGAACCCGTTCGAATTTTAACCGAGTAAAAAGCTCAAATTTTGTGTTTAAGTTGTATTTTTATGTTCAAAAGCCCATAATTAACTATTTGAACCCATGAAATTTGATTTAATATCATTTTCGATCGTTTTAAAGTGTTTAGTGCGTGCTTTTCTAAATGGGCATTTTAGTGAACCCGTTCGAATTTTAACCGAGTAAAAAGCTCAAATTTAGTGTTTAAGTTGTATTTTTATGTTCAAAAGCCCATAATTAACTATTTGAACCCATAAAATTTGATTTAATATCATTTTTGATTGTTTTATAGGGTTTAGAGAATGCATGTCTAAATTGGCTTTTTAGTGAACCCGTTCGAATTTTAACCGAGTAAAAAGCTCAAATTTTGAGTTTAAGTTGTATTTTTAGGTTCAAAAGCCCATAATTAACTATTTGAACCCATAAAATTTGATTTAATATCATTTTCGATCGTTTTATAGTGTTTAGAGCGTGCATGTCTAAATGGGTATTTTAGTGAACCCGTTCGAATTTTAACCGAGTAAAAAGCACAAATTTTGCGTTTAAGTTGTATTTTTAGGTTCAAAAGCCCATAATTAACTATTTGAACCCATAAAATTTGATTTAATATCACTTTCGATCGTTTTATAGGGTTTAGAGCATGCATGTCTAAATGGGCTTTTTAGTGAACCCGTTCGAATTTTAACCGAGTAAAAAGCTCAAATTTTGCGTTTAAGTTGTATTTTTAGGTTCAAAAGCCCATAACTAACTATTTGAACCCATAAAATTTGATTTAATATCATTTTCGATTGTTTTATAGGGTTTAGAGCATGCATGTCTAAACTGGCTTTTTAGTGAACCCGTTCGAATTTTAACCGAGTAAAAAGCTCAAATTTTGAGTTTAAGTTGTATTTTTAGGTTAAAAAGCACATGATTAACTATTTGAACCCAAGAAATTTGATTTAATATCATTTTTGATCGTTTTAAAGTGTTTAGTGCGTGCATGTCTAAATGGGCATTTTAGTGAACCCGTTCGAATTTTAACCGAGTAAAAAGCTCAAATTTTGTGTTTAAGTTGTATTTTTATGTTCAAAAGCCCATAATTAACTATTTGAACCCATGAAATTTGATTTAATATCATTTTCGATCGTTTTAAAGTGTTTAGTGCGTGCTTTTCTAAATGGGCATTTTAGTGAACCCGTTCGAATTTTAACCGAGTAAAAAGCTCAAATTTAGTGTTTAAGTTGTATTTTTATGTTCAAAAGCCCATAATTAACTATTTGAACCCATAAAATTTGATTTAATATCATTTTCGATCGTTTTATAGGGTTTAGAGCGTGCATGTCTAAATGGGCTTTATAGTAAACCAGGTTGAATTTTAACCGAGTAAAAAGCTCAAATTTTGTGTTTAAGTTGTATTTTTAGGTTCAAAAGCCCATAATTAACTATTTGAACCCATAAATTTGATTTAATATCATTTTCGATCGTTTTATAGGGTTTAGAGCATGCATGTCTAAATTGGCTTTTTAGTGAACCCGTTCGAATTTTAACCGAGTAAAAACCTCAAATTTTGAGTTTAAGTTGTATTTTTAGGTTAAAAAGCACATGATTAACTATTTGAACCCATGAAATTTGATTTAATATCATTTTCGATCGTTTTAAAGTGTTTAGTGCGTGCTTGTCTAAATGGGCATTTTAGTGAACCCGTTCGAATTTTAACCGAGTAAAAAGCTCAAATTTTGTGTTTAAGTTGTATTTTTATGTTCAAAAGCCCATAATTAACTATTTGAACCCATGAAATTTGATTTAATATCATTTTCGATCGTTTTAAAGTGTTTAGTGCGTGCTTTTCTAAATGGGCATTTTAGTGAACCCGTTCGAATTTTAACCGAGTAAAAAGCTCAAATTTAGTGTTTAAGTTGTATTTTTATGTTCAAAAGCCCATAATTAACTATTTGAACCCATAAAATTTGATTTAATATCATTTTCGATCGTTTTATAGGGTTTAGAGCGTGCATGTCTAAATGGGCTTTATAGTAAACCAGGTTGAATTTTAACCGAGTAAAAAGCTCAAATTTTGTGTTTAAGTTGTATTTTTAGGTTCAAAAGCCCATAATTAACTATTTGAACCCATAAATTTGATTTAATATCATTTTCGATCGTTTTATAGGGTTTAGAGCATGCATGTCTAAATTGGCTTTTTAGTGAACCCGTTCGAATTTTAACCGAGTAAAAACCTCAAATTTTGAGTTTAAGTTGTATTTTTATGTTCAAAAGCCCATAATTAACTATTTGAACCCATAAAATTTGATTTAATATCATTTTCGATCGTTTTATAGGGTTTAGAGCGTGCATGTCTAAATGGGTATTTTAGTGAACCCGTTCGAATTTTAACCGAGTAAAAAGCACAAATTATGCGTTTAAGTTGTATTTTTAGGTTCAAAAGCCCATAATTAACTATTTGAACCCATAAAATTTGATTTAATATCACTTTCGATCGTTTTATAGGGTTTAGAGCATGCATGTCTAAATGGGCTTTTTAGTGAACCCGTTCGAATTTTAACCGAGTAAAAAGCTCAAATTTTGCGTTTAAGTTGTATTTTTAGGTTCAAAAGCCCATAACTAACTATTTGAACCCATAAAATTTGATTTAATATCATTTTCGATTGTTTTATAGGGTTTAGAGCATGCATGTCTAAACTGGCTTTTTAGTGAACCCGTTCGAATTTTAACCGAGTAAAAAGCTCAAATTTTGAGTTTAAGTTGTATTTTTAGGTTAAAAAGCACATGATTAACTATTTGAACCCAAGAAATTTGATTTAATATCATTTTCGATCGTTTTAAAGTGTTTAGTGCGTGCATGCCTAAATGGGCATTTTAGTGAACCCGTTCGAATTTTAACCGAGTAAAAAGCTCAAATTTTGTGTTTAAGTTGTATTTTTATGTTCAAAAGCCCATAATTAACTATTTGAACCCATGAAATTTGATTTAATATCATTTTCGATCGTTTTAAAGTGTTTAGTGCGTGCTTTTCTAAATGGGCATTTTAGTGAACCCGTTCGAATTTTAACCGAGTAAAAAGCTCAAATTTAGTGTTTAAGTTGTATTTTTATGTTCAAAAGCCCATAATTAACTATTTGAACCCATAAAATTTGATTTAATATCATTTTCGATCGTTTTATAGGGTTTAGAGCGTGCATGTCTAAATGGGCTTTATAGTAAACCAGGTTGAATTTTAACCGAGTAAAAAGCTCAAATTTTGTGTTTAAGTTGTATTTTTAGGTTCAAAAGCCCATAATTAACTATTTGAACCCATAAATTTGATTTAATATCATTTTCGATCGTTTTATAGGGTTTAGAGCATGCATGTCTAAATTGGCTTTTTAGTGAACCCGTTCGAATTTTAACCGAGTAAAAACCTCAAATTTTGAGTTTAAGTTGTATTTTTAGGTTAAAAAGCACATGATTAACTATTTGAACCCATGAAATTTGATTTAATATCATTTTCGATCGTTTTAAAGTGTTTAGTGCGTGCTTGTCTAAATGGGCATTTTAGTGAACCCGTTCGAATTTTAACCGAGTAAAAAGCTCAAATTTTGTGTTTAAGTTGTATTTTTATGTTCAAAAGCCCATAATTAACTATTTGAACCCATGAAATTTGATTTAATATCATTTTCGATCGTTTTAAAGTGTTTAGTGCGTGCTTTTCTAAATGGGCATTTTAGTGAACCCGTTCGAATTTTAACCGAGTAAAAAGCTCAAATTTAGTGTTTAAGTTGTATTTTTATGTTCAAAAGCCCATAATTAACTATTTGAACCCATAAAATTTGATTTAATATCATTTTCGATCGTTTTATAGGGTTTAGAGCGTGCATGTCTAAATGGGCTTTATAGTAAACCAGGTTAAATTTTAACCGAGTAAAAAGCTCAAATTTTGTGTTTAAGTTGTATTTTTAGGTTCAAAAGCCCATAATTAACTATTTGAACCCATAAATTTGATTTAATATCATTTTCGATCGTTTTATAGGGTTTAGAGCATGCATGTCTAAATTGGCTTTTTAGTGAACCCGTTCGAATTTTAACCGAGTAAAAACCTCAAATTTTGAGTTTAAGTTGTATTTTTAGGTTAAAAAGCACATGATTAACTATTTGAACCCATGAAATTTGATTTAATATCATTTTCGATCGTTTTAAAGTGTTTAGTGCGTGCTTGTCTAAATGGGCATTTTAGTGAACCCGTTCGAATTTTAACCGAGTAAAAAGCTCAAATTTTGTGTTTAAGTTGTATTTTTATGTTCAAAAGCCCATAATTAACTATTTGAACCCATGAAATTTGATTTAATATCATTTTCGATCGTTTTAAAGTGTTTAGTGCGTGCTTTTCTAAATGGGCATTTTAGTGAACCCGTTCGAATTTTAACCGAGTAAAAAGCTCAAATTTAGTGTTTAAGTTGTATTTTTATGTTCAAAAGCCCATAATTAACTATTTGAACCCATAAAATTTGATTTAATATCATTTTCGATCGTTTTATAGGGTTTAGAGCGTGCATGTCTAAATGGGCTTTATAGTAAACCAGGTTGAATTTTAACCGAGTAAAAAGCTCAAATTTTGTGTTTAAGTTGTATTTTTAGGTTCAAAAGCCCATAATTAACTATTTGAACCCATAAATTTGATTTAATATCATTTTCGATCGTTTTATAGGGTTTAGAGCATGCATGTCTAAATTGGCTTTTTAGTGAACCCGTTCGAATTTTAACCGAGTAAAAACCTCAAATTTTGAGTTTAAGTTGTATTTTTATGTTCAAAAGCCCATAATTAACTATTTGAACCCATAAAATTTGATTTAATATCATTTTCGATCGTTTTATAGTGTTTAGAGCGTGCATGTCTAAATGGGTATTTTAGTGAACCCGTTCGAATTTTAACCGAGTAAAAAGCACAAATTTTGCGTTTAAGTTGTATTTTTAGGTTCAAAAGCCCATAATTAACTATTTGAACCCATAAAATTTGATTTAATATCACTTTCGATCGTTTTATAGGGTTTAGAGCATGCATGTCTAAATGGGCTTTTTAGTGAACCCGTTCGAATTTTAACCGAGTAAAAAGCTCAAATTTTGCGTTTAAGTTGTATTTTTAGGTTCAAAAGCCCATAACTAACTATTTGAACCCATAAAATTTGATTTAATATCATTTTCGATTGTTTTATAGGGTTTAGAGCATGCATGTCTAAACTGGCTTTTTAGTGAACCCGTTCGAATTTTAACCGAGTAAAAAGCTCAAATTTTGAGTTTAAGTTGTATTTTTAGGTTAAAAAGCACATGATTAACTATTTGAACCCAAGAAATTTGATTTAATATCATTTTCGATCGTTTTAAAGTGTTTAGTGCGTGCATGTCTAAATGGGCATTTTAGTGAACCCGTTCGAATTTTAACCGAGTAAAAAGCTCAAATTTTGTGTTTAAGTTGTATTTTTATGTTCAAAAGCCCATAATTAACTATTTGAACCCATGAAATTTGATTTAATATCATTTTCGATCGTTTTAAAGTGTTTAGTGCGTGCTTTTCTAAATGGGCATTTTAGTGAACCCGTTCGAATTTTAACCGAGTAAAAAGCTCAAATTTAGTGTTTAAGTTGTATTTTTATGTTCAAAAGCCCATAATTAACTATTTGAACCCATAAAATTTGATTTAATATCATTTTCGATCGTTTTATAGGGTTTAGAGCGTGCATGTCTAAATGGGCTTTATAGTAAACCAGGTTGAATTTTAACCGAGTAAAAAGCTCAAATTTTGTGTTTAAGTTGTATTTTTAGGTTCAAAAGCCCATAATTAACTATTTGAACCCATAAATTTGATTTAATATCATTTTCGATCGTTTTATAGGGTTTAGAGCATGCATGTCTAAATTGGCTTTTTAGTGAACCCTTTCGAATTTTAACCGAGTAAAAACCTCAAATTTTGAGTTTAAGTTGTATTTTTAGGTTAAAAAGCACATGATTAACTATTTGAACCCATGAAATTTGATTTAATATCATTTTCGATCGTTTTAAAGTGTTTAGTGCGTGCTTGTCTAAATGGGCATTTTAGTGAACCCGTTCGAATTTTAACCGAGTAAAAAGCTCAAATTTTGTGTTTAAGTTGTATTTTTATGTTCAAAAGCCCATAATTAACTATTTGAACCCATGAAATTTGATTTAATATCATTTTCGATCGTTTTAAAGTGTTTAGTGCGTGCTTTTCTAAATGGGCATTTTAGTGAACCCGTTCGAATTTTAACCGAGTAAAAAGCTCAAATTTAGTGTTTAAGTTGTATTTTTATGTTCAAAAGCCCATAATTAACTATTTGAACCCATAAAATTTGATTTAATATCATTTTCGATCGTTTTATAGGGTTTAGAGCGTGCATGTCTAAATGGGCTTTATAGTAAACCAGGTTGAATTTTAACCGAGTAAAAAGCTCAAATTTTGTGTTTAAGTTGTATTTTTAGGTTCAAAAGCCCATAATTAACTATTTGAACCCATAAATTTGATTTAATATCATTTTCGATCGTTTTATAGGGTTTAGAGCATGCATGTCTAAATTGGCTTTTTAGTGAACCCGTTCGAATTTTAACCGAGTAAAAACCTCAAATTTTGAGTTTAAGTTGTATTTTTAGGTTAAAAAGCACATGATTAACTATTTGAACCCATGAAATTTGATTTAATATCATTTTCGATCGTTTTAAAGTGTTTAGTGCGTGCTTGTCTAAATGGGCATTTTAGTGAACCCGTTCGAATTTTAACCGAGTAAAAAGCTCAAATTTTGCGTTTAAGTTGTATTTTTAGGTTCAAAAGCCCATAACTAACTATTTGAACCCATAAAATTTGATTTAATATCATTTTCGATTGTTTTATAGCGTTTAGAGCGTGCATGTCTAAATAGGCTTTCTAGTGAACCCGTTCGAATTTTAACCGAGTAAAAACCTCAAATTTTGAGTTTAAGTTGTATTTTTAGGTCAAAAAGCACATGATTAACTATTTGAACCCATGAAATTTGATTTAATATCATTTTCGATTGTTTTATAGGGTTTAGAGCGTGCATGTCTAAATGGGCTTTATAGTGAACCCATTCGAATTTTAACCGAGTAAAAAGCTCAAATTTTGAGTTTAAGATGTCTTTTTAGGTTTAAAAGCCCATAATTAACTATTTGAACCCATAAAATTTAATTTAATATCATTTTCGATCGTTTTATAGGGTTTAGAGCGTGCATGTCTAAATGGGCTTTATAGTAAACAAGTTCGAATTTTAACCGAGTAAAAAGCTCAAATTTTGTGTTTAAGTTGTATTTTTATGTTCAAAAGCCCATAATTAACTATTTGAACCCATGAAATTTAATTTAATATCATTTTCGATCGTTTTAAAGTGTTTAGTGCGTGCTTTTCTAAATGGGCATTTTAGTGAACCCGTTCGAATTTTAACCGAGTAAAAAGCTCAAATTTTGTGTTTAAGTTGTATTTTTATGTTCAAAAGCCCATAATTAACTATTTGAACCCATAAAATTTGATTTAATATCATTTTCGATCGTTTTATAGGGTTTAGAGCGTGCATGTCTAAATGGGCTTTATAGTGAACCCGTTCGAATTTTAACCGAGTAAAAACCTCAAATTTTGAGTTTAAGTTGTATTTTTATGTTCAAAAGCCCATAATTAACTATTTGAACCCATAAAATTTGATTTAATATCATTTTCGATCGTTTTATAGTGTTTAGAGCGTGCATGTCTAAATGGGTATTTTAGTGAACCCGTTCGAATTTTAACCGAGTAAAAAGCACAAATTTTGCGTTTAAGTTGTATTTTTAGGTTCAAAAGCCCATAATTAACTATTTGAACCCATAAAATTTGATTTAATATCACTTTCGATCGTTTTATAGGGTTTAGAGCATGCATGTCTAAATGGGCTTTTTAGTGAACCCGTTCGAATTTTAACCGAGTAAAAAGCTCAAATTTTGCGTTTAAGTTGTATTTTTAGGTTCAAAAGCCCATAACTAACTATTTGAACCCATAAAATTTGATTTAATATCATTTTCGATTGTTTTATAGGGTTTAGAGCATGCATGTCTAAACTGGCTTTTTAGTGAACCCGTTCGAATTTTAACCGAGTAAAAAGCTCAAATTTTGAGTTTAAGTTGTATTTTTAGGTTAAAAAGCACATGATTAACTATTTGAACCCAAGAAATTTGATTTAATATCATTTTCGATCGTTTTAAAGTGTTTAGTGCGTGCATGTCTAAATGGGCATTTTAGTGAACCCGTTCGAATTTTAACCGAGTAAAAAGCTCAAATTTTGTGTTTAAGTTGTATTTTTATGTTCAAAAGCCCATAATTAACTATTTGAACCCATGAAATTTGATTTAATATCATTTTCGATCGTTTTAAAGTGTTTAGTGCGTGCTTTTCTAAATGGGCATTTTAGTGAACCCGTTCGAATTTTAACCGAGTAAAAAGCTCAAATTTAGTGTTTAAGTTGTATTTTTATGTTCAAAAGCCCATAATTAACTATTTGAACCCATAAAATTTGATTTAATATCATTTTCGATCGTTTTATAGGGTTTAGAGCGTGCATGTCTAAATGGGCTTTATAGTAAACCAGGTTGAATTTTAACCGAGTAAAAAGCTCAAATTTTGTGTTTAAGTTGTATTTTTAGGTTCAAAAGCCCATAATTAACTATTTGAACCCATAAATTTGATTTAATATCATTTTCGATCGTTTTATAGGGTTTAGAGCATGCATGTCTAAATTGGCTTTTTAGTGAACCCGTTCGAATTTTAACCGAGTAAAAACCTCAAATTTTGAGTTTAAGTTGTATTTTTAGGTTAAAAAGCACATGATTAACTATTTGAACCCATGAAATTTGATTTAATATCATTTTCGATCGTTTTAAAGTGTTTAGTGCGTGCTTGTCTAAATGGGCATTTTAGTGAACCCGTTCGAATTTTAACCGAGTAAAAAGCTCAAATTTTGTGTTTAAGTTGTATTTTTATGTTCAAAAGCCCATAATTAACTATTTGAACCCATGAAATTTGATTTAATATCATTTTCGATCGTTTTAAAGTGTTTAGTGCGTGCTTTTCTAAATGGGCATTTTAGTGAACCCGTTCGAATTTTAACCGAGTAAAAAGCTCAAATTTAGTGTTTAAGTTGTATTTTTATGTTCAAAAGCCCATAATTAACTATTTGAACCCATAAAATTTGATTTAATATCATTTTCGATCGTTTTATAGGGTTTAGAGCGTGCATGTCTAAATGGGCTTTATAGTAAACCAGGTTGAATTTTAACCGAGTAAAAAGCTCAAATTTTGTGTTTAAGTTGTATTTTTAGGTTCAAAAGCCCATAATTAACTATTTGAACCCATAAATTTGATTTAATATCATTTTCGATCGTTTTATAGGGTTTAGAGCATGCATGTCTAAATTGGCTTTTTAGTGAACCCGTTCGAATTTTAACCGAGTAAAAACCTCAAATTTTGAGTTTAAGTTGTATTTTTAGGTTAAAAAGCACATGATTAACTATTTGAACCCATGAAATTTGATTTAATATCATTTTCGATCGTTTTAAAGTGTTTAGTGCGTGCTTGTCTAAATGGGCATTTTAGTGAACCCGTTCGAATTTTAACCGAGTAAAAAGCTCAAATTTTGCGTTTAAGTTGTATTTTTAGGTTCAAAAGCCCATAACTAACTATTTGAACCCATAAAATTTGATTTAATATCATTTTCGATTGTTTTATAGCGTTTAGAGCGTGCATGTCTAAATAGGCTTTCTAGTGAACCCGTTCGAATTTTAACCGAGTAAAAACCTCAAATTTTGAGTTTAAGTTGTATTTTTAGGTCAAAAAGCACATGATTAACTATTTGAACCCATGAAATTTGATTTAATATCATTTTCGATTGTTTTATAGGGTTTAGAGCGTGCATGTCTAAATGGGCTTTATAGTGAACCCATTCGAATTTTAACCGAGTAAAAAGCTCAAATTTTGAGTTTAAGATGTCTTTTTAGGTTTAAAAGCCCATAATTAACTATTTGAACCCATAAAATTTAATTTAATATCATTTTCGATCGTTTTATAGGGTTTAGAGCGTGCATGTCTAAATGGGCTTTATAGTAAACAAGTTCGAATTTTAACCGAGTAAAAAGCTCAAATTTTGTGTTTAAGTTGTATTTTTATGTTCAAAAGCCCATAATTAACTATTTGAACCCATGAAATTTAATTTAATATCATTTTCGATCGTTTTAAAGTGTTTAGTGCGTGCTTTTCTAAATGGGCATTTTAGTGAACCCGTTCGAATTTTAACCGAGTAAAAAGCTCAAATTTTGTGTTTAAGTTGTATTTTTATGTTCAAAAGCCCATAATTAACTATTTGAACCCATAAAATTTGATTTAATATCATTTTCGATCGTTTTATAGGGTTTAGAGCGTGCATGTCTAAATGGGCTTTATAGTAAACCAGGTTGAATTTTAACCGAGTAAAAAGCTCAAATTTTGTGTTTAAGTTGTATTTTTAGGTTCAAAAGCCCATAATTAACTATTTGAACCCATAAATTTGATTTAATATCATTTTCGATCGTTTTATAGGGTTTAGAGCATGCATGTCTAAATTGGCTTTTTAGTGAACCCGTTCGAATTTTAACCGAGTAAAAACCTCAAATTTTGAGTTTAAGTTGTATTTTTAGGTCAAAAAGCACATGATTAACTATTTGAACCCATGAAATTTGATTTAATATCAGTTTCGATCGTTTTAAAGTGTTTAGTGCGTGCTTGTCTAAATGGGCATTTTAGTGAACCCGTTCGAATTTTAACCGAGTAAAAAGCTCAAATTTTGCGTTTAAGTTGTATTTTTAGGTTCAAAAGCCCATAACTAACTATTTGAACCCATAAAATTTGATTTAATATCATTTTCGATTGTTTTATAGCGTTTAGAGCGTGCATGTCTAAATAGGCTTTATAGTGAACCCGTTCGAATTTTAACCGAGTAAAAACCTCAAATTTTGAGTTTAAGTTGTATTTTTAGGTCAAAAAGCACATGATTAACTATTTGAACCCATGAAATTTGATTTAATATCATTTTCGATCGTTTTATAGGGTTTAGAGCGTGCATGTCTAAATGGGCTTTATAGTGAACCCATTCGAATTTTAACCAAGTAAAAAGCTCAAATTTTGAGTTTAAGTTGTCTTTTTAGTTTTAAAAGCCCATAATTAACTATTTGAACCCATAAAATTTAATTTAATATCATTTTCGATCGTTTTATAGGGTTTAGAGCGAGCATGTCTAAATGAGCTTTATAGTAAACCAGGTTGAATTTTAACCGAGTAAAAAGCTCAAATTTTGTGTTTAAGTTGTCTTTTTAGGTTCAAAAGCCCATAACTAACTATTTGAACCCATAAAATTTGATTTAATATTATTTTTGATTGTTTTATAGGGTTTAGAGCATGCATGTCTAAATTGGCTTTTTAGTGAACCCGTTCGAATTTTAATCGAGTAAAAAGCTCAAATTTTGAGTTTAAGTTGTATTTTTAGGTTCAAAAGCCCATAATTAACTATTTGAACCCATAAAATTTGATTTAATATCATTTTCGATCGTTTTATAGTGTTTAGAGCGTGCATGTCTAAATGGGCATTTTAGTGAACCCGTTCGAATTTTAACCGAGTAAAAAGCACAAATTTTGCATTTAAGTTGTATTTTTAGGTTCAAAAGCCCATAATTAACTATTTGAACCCATAAAATTTGATTTAATATCACTTTCGATCGTTTTATAGGGGTTAGAGCATGCATGTCTAAATGGGCTTTTTAGTGAACCCATTCGAATTTTAACCGAGTAAAAAGCTCAAATTTTGATTTAATATCATTTTCGATCGTTTTAAAGTGTTTAGTGCGTGCATGTCTAAATGGGCATTTTAGTGAACCCGTTCGAATTTTAACCGAGTAAAAAGCTCAAATTTTGTGTTTAAGTTGTATTTTTATGTTCAAAAGCCCATAATTAACTATTTGAACCCATGAAATTTGATTTAATATCATTTTCGATCGTTTTAAAGTGTTTAGTGCGTGCTTTTCTAAATGGGCATTTTAGTGAACCCGTTCGAATTTTAACCGAGTAAAAAGCTCAAATTTTGTGTTTAAGTTGTATTTTTATGTTCAAAAGCCCATAATTAACTATTTGAACCCATAAAATTTGATTTAATATCATTTTCGATCGTTTTATAGGGTTTAGAGCGTGCATGTCTAAATGGGCTTTATAGTAAACCAGGTTGAATTTTAACCGAGTAAAAAGCTCAAATTTTGTGTTTAAGTTGTATTTTTAGGTTAAAAAGCACATGATTAACTATTTGAACCCATGAAATTTGATTTAATATCATTTTCGATCGTTTTAAAGTGTTTAGAGCGTGCATGTCTAAATGGGCATTTTAGTGAACCCGTTCGAATTTTAACCGAGTAAAAAGCTCAAATTTTGTGTTTAAGTTGTCTTTTTAGGTTCAAAAGCCCATAACTAACTATTTGAACCCATAAAATTTGATTTAATATCATTTTTGATTGTTTTATAGGGTTTAGAGCATGAATGTCTAAATTGGCTTTTTAGTGAACCCGTTCGAATTTTAACCGAGTAAAAAGCTCAAATTTTGAGTTTAAGTTGTATTTTTAGGTTCAAAAGCCCATAATTAACTATTTGAACCCATAAAATTTGATTTAATATCATTTTCGATCGTTTTATAGTGTTTAGAGCGTGCATGTCTAAATGGGTATTTTAGTGAACCCGTTCGAATTTTAACCGAGTAAAAAGCACAAATTTTGCGTTTAAGTTGTATTTTTAGGTTCAAAAGCCCATAATTAACTATTTGAACCCATAAAATTTGATTTAATATCACTTTCGATCGTTTTATAGGGTTTAGAGCATGCATGTCTAAATGGGCTTTTTAGTGAACCCGTTCGAATTTTAACCGAGTAAAAAGCTCAAATTTTGCGTTTAAGTTGTATTTTTAGGTTCAAAAGCCCATAACTAACTATTTGAACCCATAAAATTTGATTTAATATCATTTTCGATCGTTTTATAGGGTTTAGAGCGTGCATGTCTAAATGAGCTTTATAGTAAACCAGTTCGAATTTTAACCGAGTAAAAAGCTCAAATTTTGTATTTAAGTTGTATTTTTATGTTCAAAAGCCCATAATTAACTATTTGAACCCATAAAATTTGATTTAATATCATTTTCGATCGTTTTATACGGTTTAGAGCGTGCATGTCTAAATGGGCTTTATAGTAAAGCAGTTCGAATTTTAATCGAGTAAAAAGCTCAAATTTTGAGTTTAAGTTGTATTTTTAGGTTAAAAAGCACATGATTAACTATTTGAACCCATGAAATTTGATTTAATATCATTTTCGATCGTTTTAAAGTGTTTAGTGCGCGCTTGTCTAAATGGGCATTTTAGTGAACCCGTTCGAATTTTAACCGAGTAAAAAGCTCAAATTTTGCGTTTAAGTTGTATTTTTAGGTTCAAAACCCCATAACTAACTATTTGAACCCATAAAATTTGATTTAATATCATTTTCGATTGTTTTATAGCGTTTAGAGCGTGCATGTCTAAATAGGCTTTATAGGGAACCCGTTCGAATTTTAACCGAGTAAAAACCTCAAATTTTGAGTTTAAGTTGTATTTTTAGGTCAAAAAGCACATGATTAACTATTTGAACCCATGAAATTTGATTTAATATCATTTTCGATCGTTTTATAGGGTTTAGAGCGTGCATGTCTAAATGGGCTTTATAGTGAACCCATTCGAATTTTAACCGAGTAAAAAGCTCAAATTTTGAGTTTAAGTTGTCTTTTTAGGTTTAAAAGCCCATAATTAACTATTTGAACCCATAAAATTTAATTTAATATCATTTTCGATCGTTTTATAGGGTTTAGAGCGAGCATGTCTAAATGGGCTTTATAGTAAACCAGGTTGAATTTTAACCGAGTAAAAAGCTCAAATTTTGTGTTTAAGTTGTCTTTTTAGGTTCAAAAGCCCATAACTAACTATTTGAACCCATAAAATTTGATTTAATATCATTTTTGATTGTTTTATAGGGTTTAGAGCATGCATGTCTAAATTGGCTTTTTAGTGAACCCGTTCGAATTTTAACCGAGTAAAAAGCTCAAATTTTGAGTTTAAGTTGTATTTTTAGGTTCAGAAGCCCATAATTAACTATTTGAACCCATAAAATTTGATTTAATATCATTTTCGATCGTTTTATAGTGTTTAGAGCGTGCATGTCTAAATGGGCATTTTAGTGAACCCGTTCGAATTTTAACCGAGTAAAAAGCACAAATTTTGCGTTTAAGTTGTATTTTTAGGTTCAAAAGCCCATAATTAACTATTTGAACCCATAAAATTTGATTTAATATCACTTTCGATCGTTTTATAGGGTTTAGAGCATGCATGTCTAAATGGGCTTTTTAGTGAACCCGTTCGAATTTTAACCGAGTAAAAAGCTCAAATTTTGCGTTTAAGTTGTATTTTTAGGTTCAAAAGCCCATAACTAACTATTTGAACCCATAAAATTTGATTTAATATCATTTTCGATTGTTTTATAGGGTTTAGAGCATGCATGTCTAAACTGGCTTTTTAGTGAACCCGTTCGAATTTTAACCGAGTAAAAAGCTCAAATTTTGAGTTTAAGTTGTATTTTTAGGTTAAAAAGCACATGATTAACTATTTGAACCCAAGAAATTTGATTTAATATCATTTTCGATCGTTTTAAAGTGTTTAGTGCGTGCATGTCTAAATGGGCATTTTAGTGAACCCGTTCGAATTTTAACCGAGTAAAAAGCTCAAATTTTGTGTTTAAGTTGTATTTTTATGTTCAAAAGCCCATAACTAACTATTTGAACCCATAAAATTTGATTTAATATCATTTTTGATTGTTTTATAGGGTTTAGAGCATGCATGTCTAAACTGGCTTTTTAGTGAACCCGTTCGAATTTTAACCGAGTAAAAAGCTCAAATTTTGTGTTTAAGTTGTATTTTTATGTTCAAAAGCCCATAACTAACTATTTGAACCCATAAAATTTGATTTAATATCATTTTCGATTGTTTTATAGGGTTTAGAGCATGCATGTCTAAACTGGCTTTTTAGTGAACCCGTTCGAATTTTAACCGAGTAAAAAGCTCAAATTTTGAGTTTAAGTTGTATTTTTAGGTTAAAAAGCACATGATTAACTATTTGAACCCAAGAAATTTGATTTAATATCATTTTCGATCGTTTTAAAGTGTTTAGTGCGTGCATGTCTAAATGGGCATTTTAGTGAACCCGTTCGAATTTTAACCGAGTAAAAAGCTCAAATTTTGTGTTTAAGTTGTCTTTTTAGGTTCAAAAGCCCATAACTAACTATTTGAACCCATAAAATTTGATTTAATATCATTTTTGATTGTTTTATAGGGTTTAGAGCATGCATGTCTAAATTGGCTTTTTAGTGAACCCCTTCGAATTTTAACCGAGTAAAAAGCTCAAATTTTGTATTTAAGTTGTATTTTTATGTTCAAAAGCCCATAATTAACTATTTGAACCCATAAAATTTGATTTAATATCATTTTCGATCGTTTTATACGGTTTAGAGCGTGCATGTCTAAATGGGCTTTATAGTAAAGCAGTTCGAATTTTAATCGAGTAAAAAGCTCAAATTTTGAGTTTAAGTTGTATTTTTAGGTTAAAAAGCACATGATTAACTATTTGAACCCATGAAATTTGATTTAATATCATTTTCGATCGTTTTAAAGTGTTTAGTGCGCGCTTGTCTAAATGGGCATTTTAGTGAACCCGTTCGAATTTTAACCGAGTAAAAAGCTCAAATTTTGCGTTTAAGTTGTATTTTTAGGTTCAAAACCCCATAACTAACTATTTGAACCCATAAAATTTGATTTAATATCATTTTCGATTGTTTTATAGCGTTTAGAGCGTGCATGTCTAAATAGGCTTTATAGGGAACCCGTTCGAATTTTAACCGAGTAAAAACCTCAAATTTTGAGTTTAAGTTGTATTTTTAGGTCAAAAAGCACATGATTAACTATTTGAACCCATGAAATTTGATTTAATATCATTTTCGATCGTTTTATAGGGTTTAGAGCGTGCATGTCTAAATGGGCTTTATAGTGAACCCATTCGAATTTTAACCGAGTAAAAAGCACAAATTTTGCATTTAAGTTGTCTTTTTAGGTTTAAAAGCCCATAATTAACTATTTGAACCCATAAAATTTAATTTAATATCATTTTCGATCGTTTTATAGGGTTTAGAGCGAGCATGTCTAAATGGGCTTTATAGTAAACCAGGTTGAATTTTAACCGAGTAAAAAGCTCAAATTTTGTGTTTAAGTTGTCTTTTTAGGTTCAAAAGCCCATAACTAACTATTTGAACCCATAAAATTTGATTTAATATCATTTTTGATTGTTTTATAGGGTTTAGAGCATGCATGTCTAAATTGGCTTTTTAGTGAACCCGTTCGAATTTTAACCGAGTAAAAAGCTCAAATTTTGAGTTTAAGTTGTATTTTTAGGTTCAGAAGCCCATAATTAACTATTTGAACCCATAAAATTTGATTTAATATCATTTTCGATCGTTTTATAGTGTTTAGAGCGTGCATGTCTAAATGGGCATTTTAGTGAACCCGTTCGAATTTTAACCGAGTAAAAAGCACAAATTTTGCGTTTAAGTTGTATTTTTAGGTTCAAAAGCCCATAATTAACTATTTGAACCCATAAAATTTGATTTAATATCACTTTCGATCGTTTTATAGGGTTTAGAGCATGCATGTCTAAATGGGCTTTTTAGTGAACCCGTTCGAATTTTAACCGAGTAAAAAGCTCAAATTTTGCGTTTAAGTTGTATTTTTAGGTTCAAAAGCCCATAACTAACTATTTGAACCCATAAAATTTGATTTAATATCATTTTCGATTGTTTTATAGGGTTTAGAGCATGCATGTCTAAACTGGCTTTTTAGTGAACCCGTTCGAATTTTAACCGAGTAAAAAGCTCAAATTTTGAGTTTAAGTTGTATTTTTAGGTTAAAAAGCACATGATTAACTATTTGAACCCAAGAAATTTGATTTAATATCATTTTCGATCGTTTTAAAGTGTTTAGTGCGTGCATGTCTAAATGGGCATTTTAGTGAACCCGTTCGAATTTTAACCGAGTAAAAAGCTCAAATTTTGTGTTTAAGTTGTATTTTTATGTTCAAAAGCCCATAACTAACTATTTGAACCCATAAAATTTGATTTAATATCATTTTTGATTGTTTTATAGGGTTTAGAGCATGCATGTCTAAACTGGCTTTTTAGTGAACCCGTTCGAATTTTAACCGAGTAAAAAGCTCAAATTTTGTGTTTAAGTTGTATTTTTATGTTCAAAAGCCCATAACTAACTATTTGAACCCATAAAATTTGATTTAATATCATTTTCGATTGTTTTATAGGGTTTAGAGCATGCATGTCTAAACTGGCTTTTTAGTGAACCCGTTCGAATTTTAACCGAGTAAAAAGCTCAAATTTTGAGTTTAAGTTGTATTTTTAGGTTAAAAAGCACATGATTAACTATTTGAACCCAAGAAATTTGATTTAATATCATTTTCGATCGTTTTAAAGTGTTTAGTGCGTGCATGTCTAAATGGGCATTTTAGTGAACCCGTTCGAATTTTAACCGAGTAAAAAGCTCAAATTTTGTGTTTAAGTTGTCTTTTTAGGTTCAAAAGCCCATAACTAACTATTTGAACCCATAAAATTTGATTTAATATCATTTTTGATTGTTTTATAGGGTTTAGAGCATGCATGTCTAAATTGGCTTTTTAGTGAACCCGTTCGAATTTTAACCGAGTAAAAAGCTCAAATTTTGAGTTTAAGTTGTATTTTTAGGTTCAAAAGCCCATAATTAACTATTTGAACCCATAAAATTTGATTTAATATCATTTTCGATCGTTTTATAGTGTTTAGAGCGTGCATGTCTAAATGGGTATTTTAGTGAACCCGTTCGAATTTTAACCGAGTAAAAAGCACAAATTTTGCGTTTAAGTTGTATTTTTAGGTTCAAAAGCCCATAATTAACTATTTGAACCCATAAAATTTGATTTAATATCACTTTCGATCGTTTTATAGGGTTTAGAGCATGCATGTCTAAATGGGCTTTTTAGTGAACCCGTTCGAATTTTAACCGAGTAAAAAGCTCAAATTTTGCGTTTAAGTTGTATTTTTAGGTTCAAAAGCCCATAACTAACTATTTGAACCCATAAAATTTGATTTAATATCATTTTCGATTGTTTTATAGGGTTTAGAGCATGCATGTCTAAACTGGCTTTTTAGTGAACCCGTTCGAATTTTAACCGAGTAAAAAGCTCAAATTTTGAGTTTAAGTTGTATTTTTAGGTTAAAAAGCACATGATTAACTATTTGAACCCAAGAAATTTGATTTAATATCATTTTCGATCGTTTTAAAGTGTTTAGTGCGTGCATGTCTAAATGGGCATTTTAGTGAACCCGTTCGAATTTTAACCGAGTAAAAAGCTCAAATTTTGTGTTTAAGTTGTATTTTTATGTTCAAAAGCCCATAATTAACTATTTGAACCCATGAAATTTGATTTAATATCATTTTCGATCGTTTTAAAGTGTTTAGTGCGTGCTTTTCTAAATGGGCATTTTAGTGAACCCGTTCGAATTTTAACCGAGTAAAAAGCTCAAATTTAGTGTTTAAGTTGTATTTTTATGTTCAAAAGCCCATAATTAACTATTTGAACCCATAAAATTTGATTTAATATCATTTTCGATCGTTTTATAGGGTTTAGAGCGTGCATGTCTAAATGGGCTTTATAGTAAACCAGGTTGAATTTTAACCGAGTAAAAAGCTCAAATTTTGTGTTTAAGTTGTATTTTTAGGTTCAAAAGCCCATAATTAACTATTTGAACCCATAAATTTGATTTAATATCATTTTCGATCGTTTTATAGGGTTTAGAGCATGCATGTCTAAATTGGCTTTTTAGTGAACCCTTTCGAATTTTAACCGAGTAAAAACCTCAAATTTTGAGTTTAAGTTGTATTTTTAGGTTAAAAAGCACATGATTAACTATTTGAACCCAAGAAATTTGATTTAATATCATTTTCGATCGTTTTAAAGTGTTTAGTGCGTGCATGTCTAAATGGGCATTTTAGTGAACCCGTTCGAATTTTAACCGAGTAAAAAGCTCAAATTTTGTGTTTAAGTTGTCTTTTTAGGTTCAAAAGCCCATAACTAACTATTTGAACCCATAAAATTTGATTTAATATCATTTTTGATTGTTTTATAGGGTTTAGAGCATGCATGTCTAAATTGGCTTTTTAGTGAACCCCTTCGAATTTTAACCGAGTAAAAAGCTCAAATTTTGTATTTAAGTTGTATTTTTATGTTCAAAAGCCCATAATTAACTATTTGAACCCATAAAATTTGATTTAATATCATTTTCGATCGTTTTATACGGTTTAGAGCGTGCATGTCTAAATGGGCTTTATAGTAAAGCAGTTCGAATTTTAATCGAGTAAAAAGCTCAAATTTTGAGTTTAAGTTGTATTTTTAGGTTAAAAAGCACATGATTAACTATTTGAACCCATGAAATTTGATTTAATATCATTTTCGATCGTTTTAAAGTGTTTAGTGCGCGCTTGTCTAAATGGGCATTTTAGTGAACCCGTTCGAATTTTAACCGAGTAAAAAGCTCAAATTTTGCGTTTAAGTTGTATTTTTAGGTTCAAAACCCCATAACTAACTATTTGAACCCATAAAATTTGATTTAATATCATTTTCGATTGTTTTATAGCGTTTAGAGCGTGCATGTCTAAATAGGCTTTATAGGGAACCCGTTCGAATTTTAACCGAGTAAAAACCTCAAATTTTGAGTTTAAGTTGTATTTTTAGGTCAAAAAGCACATGATTAACTATTTGAACCCATGAAATTTGATTTAATATCATTTTCGATCGTTTTATAGGGTTTAGAGCGTGCATGTCTAAATGGGCTTTATAGTGAACCCATTCGAATTTTAACCGAGTAAAAAGCACAAATTTTGCATTTAAGTTGTCTTTTTAGGTTTAAAAGCCCATAATTAACTATTTGAACCCATAAAATTTAATTTAATATCATTTTCGATCGTTTTATAGGGTTTAGAGCGAGCATGTCTAAATGGGCTTTATAGTAAACCAGGTTGAATTTTAACCGAGTAAAAAGCTCAAATTTTGTGTTTAAGTTGTCTTTTTAGGTTCAAAAGCCCATAACTAACTATTTGAACCCATAAAATTTGATTTAATATCATTTTTGATTGTTTTATAGGGTTTAGAGCATGCATGTCTAAATTGGCTTTTTAGTGAACCCGTTCGAATTTTAACCGAGTAAAAAGCTCAAATTTTGAGTTTAAGTTGTATTTTTAGGTTCAGAAGCCCATAATTAACTATTTGAACCCATAAAATTTGATTTAATATCATTTTCGATCGTTTTATAGTGTTTAGAGCGTGCATGTCTAAATGGGCATTTTAGTGAACCCGTTCGAATTTTAACCGAGTAAAAAGCACAAATTTTGCGTTTAAGTTGTATTTTTAGGTTCAAAAGCCCATAATTAACTATTTGAACCCATAAAATTTGATTTAATATCACTTTCGATCGTTTTATAGGGTTTAGAGCATGCATGTCTAAATGGGCTTTTTAGTGAACCCGTTCGAATTTTAACCGAGTAAAAAGCTCAAATTTTGCGTTTAAGTTGTATTTTTAGGTTCAAAAGCCCATAACTAACTATTTGAACCCATAAAATTTGATTTAATATCATTTTCGATTGTTTTATAGGGTTTAGAGCATGCATGTCTAAACTGGCTTTTTAGTGAACCCGTTCGAATTTTAACCGAGTAAAAAGCTCAAATTTTGAGTTTAAGTTGTATTTTTAGGTTAAAAAGCACATGATTAACTATTTGAACCCAAGAAATTTGATTTAATATCATTTTCGATCGTTTTAAAGTGTTTAGTGCGTGCATGTCTAAATGGGCATTTTAGTGAACCCGTTCGAATTTTAACCGAGTAAAAAGCTCAAATTTTGTGTTTAAGTTGTATTTTTATGTTCAAAAGCCCATAACTAACTATTTGAACCCATAAAATTTGATTTAATATCATTTTTGATTGTTTTATAGGGTTTAGAGCATGCATGTCTAAACTGGCTTTTTAGTGAACCCGTTCGAATTTTAACCGAGTAAAAAGCTCAAATTTTGTGTTTAAGTTGTATTTTTATGTTCAAAAGCCCATAACTAACTATTTGAACCCATAAAATTTGATTTAATATCATTTTCGATTGTTTTATAGGGTTTAGAGCATGCATGTCTAAACTGGCTTTTTAGTGAACCCGTTCGAATTTTAACCGAGTAAAAAGCTCAAATTTTGAGTTTAAGTTGTATTTTTAGGTTAAAAAGCACATGATTAACTATTTGAACCCAAGAAATTTGATTTAATATCATTTTCGATCGTTTTAAAGTGTTTAGTGCGTGCATGTCTAAATGGGCATTTTAGTGAACCCGTTCGAATTTTAACCGAGTAAAAAGCTCAAATTTTGTGTTTAAGTTGTCTTTTTAGGTTCAAAAGCCCATAACTAACTATTTGAACCCATAAAATTTGATTTAATATCATTTTTGATTGTTTTATAGGGTTTAGAGCATGCATGTCTAAATTGGCTTTTTAGTGAACCCGTTCGAATTTTAACCGAGTAAAAAGCTCAAATTTTGAGTTTAAGTTGTATTTTTAGGTTCAAAAGCCCATAATTAACTATTTGAACCCATAAAATTTGATTTAATATCATTTTCGATCGTTTTATAGTGTTTAGAGCGTGCATGTCTAAATGGGTATTTTAGTGAACCCGTTCGAATTTTAACCGAGTAAAAAGCACAAATTTTGCGTTTAAGTTGTATTTTTAGGTTCAAAAGCCCATAATTAACTATTTGAACCCATAAAATTTGATTTAATATCACTTTCGATCGTTTTATAGGGTTTAGAGCATGCATGTCTAAATGGGCTTTTTAGTGAACCCGTTCGAATTTTAACCGAGTAAAAAGCTCAAATTTTGCGTTTAAGTTGTATTTTTAGGTTCAAAAGCCCATAACTAACTATTTGAACCCATAAAATTTGATTTAATATCATTTTCGATTGTTTTATAGGGTTTAGAGCATGCATGTCTAAACTGGCTTTTTAGTGAACCCGTTCGAATTTTAACCGAGTAAAAAGCTCAAATTTTGAGTTTAAGTTGTATTTTTAGGTTAAAAAGCACATGATTAACTATTTGAACCCAAGAAATTTGATTTAATATCATTTTCGATCGTTTTAAAGTGTTTAGTGCGTGCATGTCTAAATGGGCATTTTAGTGAACCCGTTCGAATTTTAACCGAGTAAAAAGCTCAAATTTTGTGTTTAAGTTGTATTTTTATGTTCAAAAGCCCATAATTAACTATTTGAACCCATGAAATTTGATTTAATATCATTTTCGATCGTTTTAAAGTGTTTAGTGCGTGCTTTTCTAAATGGGCATTTTAGTGAACCCGTTCGAATTTTAACCGAGTAAAAAGCTCAAATTTAGTGTTTAAGTTGTATTTTTATGTTCAAAAGCCCATAATTAACTATTTGAACCCATAAAATTTGATTTAATATCATTTTCGATCGTTTTATAGGGTTTAGAGCGTGCATGTCTAAATGGGCTTTATAGTAAACCAGGTTGAATTTTAACCGAGTAAAAAGCTCAAATTTTGTGTTTAAGTTGTATTTTTAGGTTCAAAAGCCCATAATTAACTATTTGAACCCATAAATTTGATTTAATATCATTTTCGATCGTTTTATAGGGTTTAGAGCATGCATGTCTAAATTGGCTTTTTAGTGAACCCTTTCGAATTTTAACCGAGTAAAAACCTCAAATTTTGAGTTTAAGTTGTATTTTTAGGTTAAAAAGCACATGATTAACTATTTGAACCCATGAAATTTGATTTAATATCATTTTCGATCGTTTTAAAGTGTTTAGTGCGTGCTTGTCTAAATGGGCATTTTAGTGAACCCGTTCGAATTTTAACCGAGTAAAAAGCTCAAATTTTGCGTTTAAGTTGTATTTTTAGGTTCAAAAGCCCATAACTAACTATTTGAACCCATAAAATTTGATTTAATATCATTTTCGATTGTTTTATAGCGTTTAGAGCGTGCATGTCTAAATAGGCTTTATAGTGAACCCGTTCGAATTTTAACCGAGTAAAAACCTCAAATTTTGAGTTTAAGTTGTATTTTTAGGTCAAAAAGCACATGATTAACTATTTGAACCCATGAAATTTGATTTAATATCATTTTCGATTGTTTTATAGGGTTTAGAGCGTGCATGTCTAAATGGGCTTTATAGTGAACCCATTCGAATTTTAACCGAGTAAAAAGCTCAAATTTTGAGTTTAAGTTGTCTTTTTAGGTTTAAAAGCTCATAATTAACTATTTGAACCCACAAAATTTAATTTAATATCATTTTCGATCGTTTTATAGGGTTTAGAGCGTGCATGTCTAAATGGGCTTTATAGTAAACAAGTTCGAATTTTAACCGAGTAAAAAGCTCAAATTTTGTGTTTAAGTTGTATTTTTATGTTCAAAAGCCCATAATTAACTATTTGAACCCATGAAATTTAATTTAATATCATTTTCGATCGTTTTAAAGTGTTTAGTGCGTGCTTTTCTAAATGGGCATTTTAGTGAACCCGTTCGAATTTTAACCGAGTAAAAAGCTCAAATTTTGTGTTTAAGTTGTATTTTTATGTTCAAAAGCCCATAATTAACTATTTGAACCCATAAAATTTGATTTAATATCATTTTCGATCGTTTTATAGGGTTTAGAGCGTGCATGTCTAAATGGGCTTTATAGTAAACCAGGTTGAATTTTAACCGAGTAAAAAGCTCAAATTTTGTGTTTAAGTTGTATTTTTAGGTTCAAAAGCCCATAATTAACTATTTGAACCCATAAATTTGATTTAATATCATTTTCGATCGTTTTATAGGGTTTAGAGCATGCATGTCTAAATTGGCTTTTTAGTGAACCCGTTCAAATTTTAACCGAGTAAAAACCTCAAATTTTGAGTTTAAGTTGTATTTTTAGGTCAAAAAGCACATGATTAACTATTTGAACCCATGAAATTTGATTTAATATCATTTTCGATCGTTTTAAAGTGTTTAGTGCGTGCTTGTCTAAATGGGCATTTTAGTGAACCCGTTCGAATTTTAACCGAGTAAAAAGCTCAAATTTTGCGTTTAAGTTGTATTTTTAGGTTCAAAAGCCCATAACTAACTATTTGAACCCATAAAATTTGATTCAATATCATTTTCGATTGTTTTATAGCGTTTAGAGCGTGCATGTCTAAATAGGCTTTATAGTGAACCCGTTCGAATTTTAACCGAGTAAAAACCTCAAATTTTGAGTTTAAGTTGTATTTTTAGGTCAAAAAGCACATGATTAACTATTTGAACCCATGAAATTTGATTTAATATCATTTTCGATCGTTTTATAGGGTTTAGAGCGTGCATGTCTAAATGGGCTTTATAGTGAACCCATTCGAATTTTAACCGAGTAAAAAGCTCAAATTTTGAGTTTAAGTTGTCTTTTTAGTTTTAAAAGCCCATAATTAACTATTTGAACCCATAAAATTTAATTTAATATCATTTTCGATCGTTTTATAGGGTTTAGAGCGAGCATGTCTAAATGGGCTTTATAGTAAACCAGGTTGAATTTTAACCGAGTAAAAAGCTCAAATTTTGTGTTTAAGTTGTCTTTTTAGGTTCAAAAGCCCATAACTAACTATTTGAACCCATAAAATTTGATTTAATATCATTTTTGATTGTTTTATAGGGTTTAGAGCATGCATGTCTAAATTGGCTTTTTAGTGAACCCGTTCGAATTTTAACCGAGTAAAAAGCTCAAATTTTGAGTTTAAGTTGTATTTTTAGGTTCAGAAGCCCATAATTAACTATTTGAACCCATAAAATTTGATTTAATATCATTTTCGATCGTTTTATAGTGTTTAGAGCGTGCATGTCTAAATGGGCATTTTAGTGAACCCGTTCGAATTTTAACCGAGTAAAAAGCACAAATTTTGCGTTTAAGTTGTATTTTTAGGTTCAAAAGCCCATAATTAACTATTTGAACCCATAAAATTTGATTTAATATCACTTTCGATCGTTTTATAGGGTTTAGAGCATGCATGTCTAAATGGGCTTTTTAGTGAACCCGTTCGAATTTTAACCGAGTAAAAAGCTCAAATTTTGCGTTTAAGTTGTATTTTTAGGTTCAAAAGCCCATAACTAACTATTTGAACCCATAAAATTTGATTTAATATCATTTTCGATTGTTTTATAGGGTTTAGAGCATGCATGTCTAAACTGGCTTTTTAGTGAACCCGTTCGAATTTTAACCGAGTAAAAAGCTCAAATTTTGAGTTTAAGTTGTATTTTTAGGTTAAAAAGCACATGATTAACTATTTGAACCCAAGAAATTTGATTTAATATCATTTTCGATCGTTTTAAAGTGTTTAGTGCGTGCATGTCTAAATGGGCATTTTAGTGAACCCGTTCGAATTTTAACCGAGTAAAAAGCTCAAATTTTGTGTTTAAGTTGTATTTTTATGTTCAAAAGCCCATAATTAACTATTTGAACCCATGAAATTTGATTTAATATCATTTTCGATCGTTTTAAAGTGTTTAGTGCGTGCTTTTCTAAATGGGCATTTTAGTGAACCCGTTCGAATTTTAACCGAGTAAAAAGCTCAAATTTAGTGTTTAAGTTGTATTTTTATGTTCAAAAGCCCATAATTAACTATTTGAACCCATAAAATTTGATTTAATATCATTTTCGATCGTTTTATAGGGTTTAGAGCGTGCATGTCTAAATGGGCTTTATAGTAAACCAGGTTGAATTTTAACCGAGTAAAAAGCTCAAATTTTGTGTTTAAGTTGTATTTTTAGGTTCAAAAGCCCATAATTAACTATTTGAACCCATAAATTTGATTTAATATCATTTTCGATCGTTTTATAGGGTTTAGAGCATGCATGTCTAAATTGGCTTTTTAGTGAACCCTTTCGAATTTTAACCGAGTAAAAACCTCAAATTTTGAGTTTAAGTTGTATTTTTAGGTTAAAAAGCACATGATTAACTATTTGAACCCATGAAATTTGATTTAATATCATTTTCGATCGTTTTAAAGTGTTTAGTGCGTGCTTGTCTAAATGGGCATTTTAGTGAACCCGTTCGAATTTTAACCGAGTAAAAAGCTCAAATTTTGCGTTTAAGTTGTATTTTTAGGTTCAAAAGCCCATAACTAACTATTTGAACCCATAAAATTTGATTTAATATCATTTTCGATTGTTTTATAGCGTTTAGAGCGTGCATGTCTAAATAGGCTTTATAGTGAACCCGTTCGAATTTTAACCGAGTAAAAACCTCAAATTTTGAGTTTAAGTTGTATTTTTAGGTCAAAAAGCACATGATTAACTATTTGAACCCATGAAATTTGATTTAATATCATTTTCGATTGTTTTATAGGGTTTAGAGCGTGCATGTCTAAATGGGCTTTATAGTGAACCCATTCGAATTTTAACCGAGTAAAAAGCTCAAATTTTGAGTTTAAGTTGTCTTTTTAGGTTTAAAAGCCCATAATTAACTATTTGAACCCACAAAATTTAATTTAATATCATTTTCGATCGTTTTATAGGGTTTAGAGCGTGCATGTCTAAATGGGCTTTATAGTAAACAAGTTCGAATTTTAACCGAGTAAAAAGCTCAAATTTTGTGTTTAAGTTGTATTTTTATGTTCAAAAGCCCATAATTAACTATTTGAACCCATGAAATTTAATTTAATATCATTTTCGATCGTTTTAAAGTGTTTAGTGCGTGCTTTTCTAAATGGGCATTTTAGTGAACCCGTTCGAATTTTAACCGAGTAAAAAGCTCAAATTTTGTGTTTAAGTTGTATTTTTATGTTCAAAAGCCCATAATTAACTATTTGAACCCATAAAATTTGATTTAATATCATTTTCGATCGTTTTATAGGGTTTAGAGCGTGCATGTCTAAATGGGCTTTATAGTAAACCAGGTTGAATTTTAACCGAGTAAAAAGCTCAAATTTTGTGTTTAAGTTGTATTTTTAGGTTCAAAAGCCCATAATTAACTATTTGAACCCATAAATTTGATTTAATATCATTTTCGATTGTTTTATAGGGTTTAGAGCATGCATGTCTAAATTGGCTTTTTAGTGAACCCGTTCAAATTTTAACCGAGTAAAAACCTCAAATTTTGAGTTTAAGTTGTCTTTTTAGTTTTAAAAGCCCATAATTAACTATTTGAACCCATAAAATTTAATTTAATATCATTTTCGATCGTTTTATAGGGTTTAGAGCGAGCATGTCTAAATGGGCTTTATAGTAAACCAGGTTGAATTTTAACCGAGTAAAAAGCTCAAATTTTGTGTTTAAGTTGTCTTTTTAGGTTCAAAAGCCCATAACTAACTATTTGAACCCATAAAATTTGATTTAATATCATTTTTGATTGTTTTATAGGGTTTAGAGCATGCATGTCTAAATTGGCTTTTTAGTGAACCCGTTCGAATTTTAACCGAGTAAAAAGCTCAAATTTTGAGTTTAAGTTGTATTTTTAGGTTCAAAAGCCCATAATTAACTATTTGAACCCATAAAATTTGATTTAATATCATTTTCGATCGTTTTATAGTTTTTAGAGCGTGCATGTCTAAATGGGCATTTTAGTGAACCCGTTCGAATTTTAACCGAGTAAAAAGCACAAATTTTGCATTTAAGTTGTATTTTTAGGTTCAAAAGCCCATAATTAACTATTTGAACCCATAAAATTTGATTTAATATCACTTTCGATCGTTTTATAGGGTTTAGAGCATGCATGTCTAAATGGGCTTTTTAGTGAACCCGTTCGAATTTTAACCGAGTAAAAAGCTCAAATTTTGCGTTTAAGTTGTATTTTTAGGTTCAAAAGCCCATAACTAACTATTTGAACCCATAAAATTTGATTTAATATCATTTTCGATTGTTTTATAGGGTTTAGAGCATGCATGTCTAAACTGGCTTTTTAGTGAACCCGTTCGAATTTTAACCGAGTAAAAAGCTCAAATTTTGAGTTTAAGTTGTATTTTTAGGTTAAAAAGCACATGATTAACTATTTGAACCCATGAAATTTGATTTAATATCATTTTCGATCGTTTTAAAGTGTTTAGTGCGTGCATGTCTAAATGGGCATTTTAGTGAACCCGTTCGAATTTTAACCGAGTAAAAAGCTCAAATTTTGTGTTTAAGTTGTATTTTTATGTTCAAAAGCCCATAATTAACTATTTGAACCCATGAAATTTGATTTAATATCATTTTCGATCGTTTTAAAGTGTTTAGTGCGTGCTTTTCTAAATGGGCATTTTAGTGAACCCGTTCGAATTTTAACCGAGTAAAAAGCTCAAATTTTGTGTTTAAGTTGTATTTTTATGTTCAAAAGCCCATAATTAACTATTTGAACCCATAAAATTTGATTTAATATCATTTTCGATCGTTTTATAGGGTTTAGAGCGTGCATGTCTAAATGGGCTTTATAGTAAACCAGGTTGAATTTTAACCGAGTAAAAAGCTCAAATTTTGTGTTTAAGTTGTATTTTTAGGTTCAAAAGCCCATAATTAACTATTTGAACCCATAAATTTGATTTAATATCATTTTCGATCGTTTTATAGGGTTTAGAGCATGCATGTCTAAATTGGCTTTTTAGTGAACCCGTTCGAATTTTAACCGAGTAAAAACCTCAAATTTTGAGTTTAAGTTGTATTTTTAGGTTAAAAAGCACATGATTAACTATTTGAACCCATGAAATTTGATTTAATATCATTTTCGATCGTTTTAAAGTGTTTAGTGCGTGCATGTCTAAATGGGCTTTATAGTAAACCAGTTCGAATTTTAACCGAGTAAAAAGCTCAAATTTTGTGTTTAAGTTGTATTTTTAGGTTCAAAAGCCCATAACTAACTATTTGAACCCATAAAATTTGATTTAATATCATTTTCGATTGTTTTATAGGGTTTAGAGCATGCATGTCTAAATTGGCTTTTTAGTGAACCCGTTCGAATTTTAACCGAGTAAAAAGCTCAAATTTTGAGTTTAAGTTGTATTTTTAGGTTAAAAAGCACATGATTAACAATTTGAACCCATGAAATTTGATTTAATATCATTTTCGATCGTTTTAAAGTGTTTAGAGCGTGCATGTCTAAATGGGCTTTATAGTAAACCAGGTTAAATTTTAACCGAGTAAAAAGCTCAAATTTTGTGTTTAAGTTGTATTTTTAGGTTCAAAAGCCCATAATTAACTATTTGAACCCATAAAATTTGATTTAATATCATTTTCGATCGTTTTATAGGGTTTAGAGCGTGCATGTCTAAATGAGCTTTATAGTAAACCAGTTCGAATTTTAACCGAGTAAAAAGCTCAAATTTTGTATTTAAGTTGTATTTTTATGTTCAAAAGCCCATAATTAACTATTTGAACCCATAAAATTTGATTTAATATCATTTTCGATCGTTTTATACGGTTTAGAGCGTGCATGTCTAAATGGGCTTTATAGTAAAGCAGTTCGAATTTTAATCGAGTAAAAAGCTCAAATTTTGAGTTTAAGTTGTATTTTTAGGTTAAAAAGCACATGATTAACTATTTGAACCCATGAAATTTGATTTAATATCATTTTCGATCGTTTTAAAGTGTTTAGTGCGCGCTTGTCTAAATGGGCATTTTAGTGAACCCGTTCGAATTTTAACCGAGTAAAAAGCTCAAATTTTGCGTTTAAGTTGTATTTTTAGGTTCAAAACCCCATAACTAACTATTTGAACCCATAAAATTTGATTTAATATCATTTTCGATTGTTTTATAGCGTTTAGAGCGTGCATGTCTAAATACGCTTTATAGTGAACCCGTTCGAATTTTAACCGAGTAAAAACCTCAAATTTTGAGTTTAAGTTGTATTTTTAGGTCAAAAAGCACATGATTAACTATTTGAACCCATGAAATTTGATTTAATATCATTTTCGATCGTTTTATAGTGTTTAGAGCGTGCATGTCTAAATGGGCATTTTAGTGAACCCGTTCGAATTTTAACCGAGTAAAAAGCTCAAATTTTGCGTTTAAGTTGTATTTTTAGGTTCAAAAGCCCATAATTAACTATTTGAACCCATAAAATTTTATTTAATATCATTTTCGATCGTTTTATAGGGTTTAGAGCGAGCATGTCTAAATGGGCTTTATAGTAAACCAGTTCGAATTTTAACCGAGTAAAAAGCTCAAATTTTGTGTTTAAGTTGTCTTTTTAGGTTCAAAAGCCCATAACTAACTATTTGAACCCATAAAATTTGATTTAATATCATTTTCGATTGTTTTATAGGGTTTAGAGCATGCATGTCTAAATTGGCTTTTTAGTGAACCCGTTCGAATTTTAACCGAGTAAAAAGCTCAAATTTTTAGTTTAAGTTGTATTTTTAGGTTCAGAAGCCCATAATTAACTATTTGAACCCATAAAATTTGATTTAATATCATTTTCGATCGTTTTATAGTGTTTAGAGCGTGCATGTCTAAATGGGCATTTTAGTGAACCCGTTCGAATTTTAACCGAGTAAAAAGCTCAAATTTTGCGTTTAAGTTGTATTTTTAGGTTCAAAAGCCCATAATTAACTATTTGAACCCATAAAATTTGATTTAATATCACTTTCGATCGTTTTATAGGGTTTAGAGCATGCATGTCTAAATGGGCTTTTTAGTGAACCCGTTCGAATTTTAACCGAGTAAAAAGCTCAAATTTTGCGTTTAAGTTGTATTTTTAGGTTCAAAAGCCCATAACTAACTATTTGAACCCATAAAATTTGATTTAATATCATTTTCGATTGTTTTATAGGGTTTAGAGCATGCATGTCTAAACTGGCTTTTTAGTGAACCCGTTCGAATTTTAACCGAGTAAAAAGCTCAAATTTTGAGTTTAAGTTGTATTTTTAGGTTAAAAAGCACATGATTAACTATTTGAACCCATGAAATTTGATTTAATATCATTTTCGATCGTTTTAAAGTGTTTAGTGCGTGCATGTCTAAATGGGCATTTTAGTGAACCCGTTCGAATTTTAACCGAGTAAAAAGCTCAAATTTTGAGTTTAAGTTGTATTTTTAGGTTAAAAAGCACATGATTAACTATTTGAACCCATGAAATTTGATTTAATATCATTTTCGATCGTTTTAAAGTGTTTAGTGCGTGCATGTCTAAATGGGCATTTTAGTGAACCCGTTCGAATTTTAACCGAGTAAAAAGCTCAAATTTTGTGTTTAAGTTGTATTTTTATGTTCAAAAGCCCATAATTAACTATTTGAACCCATGAAATTTGATTTAATATCATTTTCGATCGTTTTAAAGTGTTTAGTGCGTGCATGTCTAAATGGGCATTTTAGTGAACCCGTTCGAATTTTAACCGAGTAAAAAGCTCAAATTTTGTGTTTAAGTTGTATTTTTATGTTCAAAAGCCCATAATTAACTATTTGAACCCATAAAATTTGATTTAATATCATTTTCGATTGTTTTAAAGCGTTTAGAGCGTGCATGTCTAAATAGGCTTTATAGTGAACCCGTTCGAATTTTAACCGAGTAAAAAGCTCAAATTTTGAGTTTAAGTTGTCTTTTTAGGTTTAAAAGCCCATAATTAACTATTTGAACCCATAAAATTTTATTTAATATCATTTTCGATCGTTTTATAGGGTTTAGAGCGTGCATGTCTAAATGAGCTTTATGGTAAACCAGTTAGAATTTTAACCGAGTAAAAAGCTCAAAATTTGTGTTTAAGTTGTATTTTTAGGTTCAAAAGCCCATAACTAACTATTTGAACCCATGAAATTTGATTTAATATCATTTTCGATTGTTTTATAGCGTTTAGAGCGTGCATGTCTAAATAGGCTTTATAGTGAACCCGTTCGAATTTTAACCGAGTAAAAAGCTCAAATTTTGAGTTTAAGTTGTCTTTTTAGGTTTAAAAGCCCATAATTAACTATTTGAACCCATAAAATTTTATTTAATATCATTTTCGATCGTTTTATAAGGTTTAGAGCGTGCATGTCTAAATGGGCTTTATAGTAAACCAGGTTGAATTTTAACCGAGTAGAAAGCTCAAATTTTGTGTTTAAGTTGTATTTTTAGGTTCAAAAGCCCATAATTAACTATTTGAACCCATAAATTTGATTTAATATCATTTTCGATCGTTTTATAGGGTTTAGAGCATGCATGTCTAAATTGGCTTTTTAGTGAACCCGTTCGAATTTTAACCGAGTAAAAACCTCAAATTTTGAGTTTAAGTTGTATTTTTAGGTTAAAAAGCACATGATTAACTATTTGAACCCATGAAATTTGATTTAATATCATTTTCGATCGTTTTAAAGTGTTTAGTGCGTGCTTGTCTAAATGGGCATTTTAGTGAACCCGTTCGAATTTTAACCGAGTAAAAAGCTCAAATTTTGTGTTTAAGTTGTATTTTTAGGTTCAAAAGCCCATAAATAACTATTTGAACCCATAAAATTTGATTTAATATCATTTTCGATTGTTTTATAGCGTTTAGAGCGTGCATGTCTAAATTGGCTTTTTAGTGAACCCGTTCGAATTTTAACCGAGTAAAAAGCTCAAATTTTGTGTTTAAGTTGTATTTTTATGTTCAAAAGCCCATAATTAACTATTTGAACCCATAAAATTTGATTTAATATCATTTTCGATTGTTTTAAAGCGTTTAGAGCGTGCATGTCTAAATAGGCTTTATAGTGAACCCGTTCGAATTTTAACCGAGTAAAAAGCTCAAATTTTGAGTTTAAGTTGTCTTTTTAGGTTCAAAAGCCCATAATTAACTATTTGAACCCATAAAATTTTATTTAATATCATTTTCGATCGTTTTATAGGGTTTAGAGCATGCATGTCTAAACTGGCTTTTTAGTGAACCCGTTCGAATTTTAACCGAGTAAAAAGCTCAAATTTTGCGTTTAAGTTGTATTTTTAGGTTCAAAAGCCCATAACTAACTATTTGAACCCATAAAATTTGATTTAATATCATTTTCGATTGTTTTATAGGGTTTAGAGCATGCATGTCTAAACTGGCTTTTTAGTGAACCCGTTCGAATTTTAACCGAGTAAAAAGCTCAAATTTTGAGTTTAAGTTGTATTTTTAGGTTAAAAAGCACATGATTAACTATTTGAACCCATGAAATTTGATTTAATATCATTTTCGATCGTTTTAAAGTGTTTAGTGCGTGCATGTCTAAATGGGCATTTTAGTGAACCCGTTCGAATTTTAACCGAGTAAAAAGCTCAAATTTTGAGTTTAAGTTGTATTTTTAGGTTAAAAAGCACATGATTAACTATTTGAACCCATGAAATTTGATTTAATATCATTTTCGATCGTTTTAAAGTGTTTAGTGCGTGCATGTCTAAATGGGCATTTTAGTGAACCCGTTCGAATTTTAACCGAGTAAAAAGCTCAAATTTTGTGTTTAAGTTGTATTTTTATGTTCAAAAGCCCATAATTAACTATTTGAACCCATGAAATTTGATTTAATATCATTTTCGATCGTTTTAAAGTGTTTAGTGCGTGCATGTCTAAATGGGCATTTTAGTGAACCCGTTCGAATTTTAACCGAGTAAAAAGCTCAAATTTTGTGTTTAAGTTGTATTTTTATGTTCAAAAGCCCATAATTAACTATTTGAACCCATAAAATTTGATTTAATATCATTTTCGATTGTTTTAAAGCGTTTAGAGCGTGCATGTCTAAATAGGCTTTATAGTGAACCCGTTCGAATTTTAACCGAGTAAAAAGCTCAAATTTTGAGTTTAAGTTGTCTTTTTAGGTTTAAAAGCCCATAATTAACTATTTGAACCCATAAAATTTTATTTAATATCATTTTCGATCGTTTTATAGGGTTTAGAGCGTGCATGTCTAAATGAGCTTTATGGTAAACCAGTTAGAATTTTAACCGAGTAAAAAGCTCAAAATTTGTGTTTAAGTTGTATTTTTAGGTTCAAAAGCCCATAACTAACTATTTGAACCCATGAAATTTGATTTAATATCATTTTCGATTGTTTTATAGCGTTTAGAGCGTGCATGTCTAAATAGGCTTTATAGTGAACCCGTTCGAATTTTAACCGAGTAAAAAGCTCAAATTTTGAGTTTAAGTTGTCTTTTTAGGTTTAAAAGCCCATAATTAACTATTTGAACCCATAAAATTTTATTTAATATCATTTTCGATCGTTTTATAAGGTTTAGAGCGTGCATGTCTAAATGGGCTTTATAGTAAACCAGGTTGAATTTTAACCGAGTAGAAAGCTCAAATTTTGTGTTTAAGTTGTATTTTTAGGTTCAAAAGCCCATAATTAACTATTTGAACCCATAAATTTGATTTAATATCATTTTCGATCGTTTTATAGGGTTTAGAGCATGCATGTCTAAATTGGCTTTTTAGTGAACCCGTTCGAATTTTAACCGAGTAAAAACCTCAAATTTTGAGTTTAAGTTGTATTTTTAGGTTAAAAAGCACATGATTAACTATTTGAACCCATGAAATTTGATTTAATATCATTTTCGATCGTTTTAAAGTGTTTAGTGCGTGCTTGTCTAAATGGGCATTTTAGTGAACCCGTTCGAATTTTAACCGAGTAAAAAGCTCAAATTTTGTGTTTAAGTTGTATTTTTAGGTTCAAAAGCCCATAAATAACTATTTGAACCCATAAAATTTGATTTAATATCATTTTCGATTGTTTTATAGCGTTTAGAGCGTGCATGTCTAAATTGGCTTTTTAGTGAACCCGTTCGAATTTTAACCGAGTAAAAACCTCAAATTTTGAGTTTAAGTTGTATTTTTAGGTTCAAAAGCCCATAATTAACTATTTGAACCCATAAAATTTGATTTAATATCATTTTCGATCGTTTTATAGTGTTTAGAGTGTGCATGTCTAAATGGGCATTTTAGTGAACCCGTTCGAATTTTAACCGAGTAAAAAGCTCAAATTTTGCGTTTAAGTTGTATTTTTAGGTTCAAAAGCCCATAATTAACTATTTGAACCCATAAAATTTGATTTAATATCACTTTCGATCGTTTTATAGGGTTTAGAGCATGCATGTCTAAATGGGCTTTTTAGTGAACCCGTTCGAATTTTAACCGAGTAAAAAGCTCAATTTTTGCGTTTAAGTTGTATTTTTAGGTTCAAAAGCCCATAATTAACTATTTGAACCCATAAAATTTGATTTAATATCACTTTCGATCGTTTTATAGGGTTTAGAGCATGCATGTCTAAATGGGCTTTTTAGTGAACCCGTTCGAATTTTAACCGAGTAAAAAGCTCAAATTTTGCGTTTAAGTTGTATTTTTAGGTTCAAAAGCCCATAATTAACTATTTGAACCCATAAAATTTGATTTAATATCACTTTCGATCGTTTTATAGGGTTTAGAGCATGCATGTCTAAATGGGCTTTTTAGTGAACCCGTTCGAATTTTAACCGAGTAAATAGCTCAAATTTTGCGTTTAAGTTGTATTTTTAGGTTCAAAAGCCCATAATTAACTATTTGAACCCATGAAATTTGATTTAATATCATTTTCGATCGTTTTAAAGTGTTTAGTGCGTGCATGTCTAAATGGGCATTTTAGTGAACCCGTTCGAATTTTAACCGAGTAAAAAGCTCAAATTTTGTGTTTAAGTTGTATTTTTATGTTCAAAAGCCCATAATTAACTATTTGAACCCATAAAATTTGATTTAATATCATTTTCGATTGTTTTAAAGCGTTTAGAGCGTGCATGTCTAAATAGGCTTTATAGTGAACCCGTTCGAATTTTAACCGAGTAAAAAGCTCAAATTTTGAGTTTAAGTTGTCTTTTTAGGTTTAAAAGCCCATAATTAACTATTTGAACCCATAAAAGTTTATTTAATATCATTTTCGATCGTTTTATAGGGTTTAGAGCGTGCATGTCTAAATGAGCTTTATGGTAAACCAGTTAGAATTTTAACCGAGTAAAAAGCTCAAAATTTGTGTTTAAGTTGTATTTTTAGGTTCAAAAGCCCATAACTAACTATTTGAACCCATGAAATTTGATTTAATATCATTTTCGATTGTTTTATAGCGTTTAGAGCGTGCATGTCTAAATAGGCTTTATAGTGAACCCGTTCGAATTTTAACCGAGTAAAAAGCTCAAATTTTGAGTTTAAGTTGTCTTTTTAGGTTTAAAAGCCCATAATTAACTATTTGAACCCATAAAATTTTATTTAATATCATTTTCGATCGTTTTATAAGGTTTAGAGCGTGCATGTCTAAATGGGCTTTATAGTAAACCAGGTTGAATTTTAACCGAGTAGAAAGCTCAAATTTTGTGTTTAAGTTGTATTTTTAGGTTCAAAAGCCCATAATTAACTATTTGAACCCATAAATTTGATTTAATATCATTTTCGATCGTTTTATAGGGTTTAGAGCATGCATGTCTAAATTGGCTTTTTAGTGAACCCGTTCGAATTTTAACCGAGTAAAAACCTCAAATTTTGAGTTTAAGTTGTATTTTTAGGTTAAAAAGCACATGATTAACTATTTGAACCCATGAAATTTGATTTAATATCATTTTCGATCGTTTTAAAGTGTTTAGTGCGTGCTTGTCTAAATGGGCATTTTAGTGAACCCGTTCGAATTTTAACCGAGTAAAAAGCTCAAATTTTGTGTTTAAGTTGTATTTTTAGGTTCAAAAGCCCATAAATAACTATTTGAACCCATAAAATTTGATTTAATATCATTTTCGATTGTTTTATAGCGTTTAGAGCGTGCATGTCTAAATTGGCTTTTTAGTGAACCCGTTCGAATTTTAACCGAGTAAAAACCTCAAATTTTGAGTTTAAGTTGTATTTTTAGGTTCAAAAGCCCATAATTAACTATTTGAACCCATAAAATTTGATTTAATATCATTTTCGATCGTTTTATAGTGTTTAGAGTGTGCATGTCTAAATGGGCATTTTAGTGAACCCGTTCGAATTTTAACCGAGTAAAAAGCTCAAATTTTGCGTTTAAGTTGTATTTTTAGGTTCAAAAGCCCATAATTAACTATTTGAACCCATAAAATTTGATTTAATATCACTTTCGATCGTTTTATAGGGTTTAGAGCATGCATGTCTAAATGGGCTTTTTAGTGAACCCGTTCGAATTTTAACCGAGTAAAAAGCTCAAATTTTGCGTTTAAGTTGTATTTTTAGGTTCAAAAGCCCATAATTAACTATTTGAACCCATAAAATTTGATTTAATATCACTTTCGATCGTTTTATAGGGTTTAGAGCATGCATGTCTAAATGGGCTTTTTAGTGAACCCGTTCGAATTTTAACCGAGTAAAAAGCTCAAATTTTGCGTTTAAGTTGTATTTTTAGGTTCAAAAGCCCTTAACTAACTATTTGAACCCATAAAATTTGATTTAATATCATTTTCGATTGTTTTAAAGTGTTTAGTGCGTGCATGTCTAAATGGGCTTTATAGTAAACCAGTTCGAATTTTAAACGAGTAAAAAGCTCAAATTTTGTGTTTAAGTTGTATTTTTAGGTTCAAAATCCCATAACTAACTATTTGAACCCATAAAATTTGATTTAATATCATTTTCGATTGTTTTATAGGGTTTAGAGCATGCATGTCTAAATTGGCTTTTTAGTGAACCCGTTCGAATTTTAACCGAGTAAAAACCTCAAATTTTGAGTTTAAGTTGTATTTTTAGGTTAAAAAGCACATGATTAACTATTTGAACCCACGAAATTTGATTTAATATCATTTTCGATCGTTTTAAAGTGTTTAGTGCGTGCATGTCTAAATGGGCATTTTAGTGAACCCGTTCGAATTTTAACCGAGTAAAAAGCTCAAATTTTGTGTTTAAGTTGTATTTTTATGTTCAAAAGCCCATAATTAACTATTTGAACCCATAAAATTTGATTTAATATCATTTTCGATTGTTTTATAGTGTTTAGAGCGTGCATGTCTAAATAGGCTTTATAGTGAACCCGTTCGAATTTTAACCGAGTAAAAAGCTCAAATTTTGAGTTTAAGTTGTCTTTTTAGGTTTAAAAGCCCATAATTAACTATTTGAACCCATAAAATTTTATTTAATATCATTTTCGATCGTTTTATAGGGTTTAGAGCGTGCATGTCTAAATGGGTTTTATAGTAAACCAGTTCGAATTTTAACCGAGTAAAAAGCTCAAATTTTGTGTTTAAGTTGTATTTTTAGGTTCAAAAGCCCATAACTAACTATTTGAACCCATGAAATTTGATTTAATATCATTTTCGATTGTTTTATAGGGTTTAGAGGATGCATGTCTAAATTGGCTTTTTAGTGAACCCGTTCGAATTTTAACCGAGTAAAAAGCTCAAATTCTGAGTTTAAGTTGTATTTTTAGGTTAAAAAGCACATGATTAACTATTTGAACCCATGAAATTTGATTTAATATCATTTTCGATCGTTTTAAAGTGTTTAGAGCGTGCATGTCTAAATGGGCATTTTAGTGAACCCGTTCGAATTTTAACCGAGTAAAAAGCTCAAATTTTGCGTTTAAGTTGTATTTTTAGGTTCAAAAGCCCATAATTAACTATTTGAACCAATAAAATTTGATTTAATATCATTTTCGATCGTTTTATAGGGTTTAGAGCGTGCATGTCTAAATGGGCATTTTAGTGAACCCGTTCGAATTTTAACCGAGTAAAAAGCTCAAATTTTGTGTTTAAGTTGTATTTTTAGGTTCAAAAGCCCATAACTAACTATTTGAACCAATAAAATTTGATTTAATATCATTTTCGATTGTTTTATAGGGTTTAGAGCGTGCATGTCTAAATGGGCTTTATAGTAAACCAGTTCGAATTTTAACCGAGTAAAAACCTCAAATTTTGAGTTTAAGTTGTATTTTTAGGTTAAAAAGCACATGATTAACTATTTGAACCCATGAAATTTAATTTAATATCATTTTCGATCGTTTTAAAGTGTTTAGTGCGTGCTTGTCTAAATGGGCATTTTAGTGAACCCGTTCGAATTTTAACCGAGTAAAAAGCTCAAATTTTGAGTTTAAGTTGTATTTTTAGGTTAAAAAGCACATGATTAACTATTTGAAACCATGAAATTTGATTTAATATCATTTTCGATCGTTTTAAAGTGTTTAGTGCGTGCATGTCTAAATGGGCTTTATAGTAAACCAGTTCGAATTTTAACCGAGTAAAAAGCTCAAATTTTGTGTTTAAGTTGTATTTTTAGGTTCAAAAGCCCATAACTAACTATTTGAACCCATAAAATTTGATTTAATATCATTTTCGATTGTTTTATAGGGTTTAGAGCGTGCATGTCTAAATAGGCTTTATAGTGAACCCGTTCGAATTTTAACCGAGTAAAAAGCTCAAATTTTGAGTTTAAGTTGTCTTTTTAGGTTTAAAAGCCCATAATTAACTATTTGAACCCATAAAATTTTATTTAATATCATTTTCGATCGTTTTATAGGGTTTAGAGCGTGCATGTCTAAATGGGCTTTATAGTAAACCAGTTCGAATTTTAACCGAGTAAAAAGCTCAAATTTTGTGTTTAAGTTGTATTTTTAGGTTCAAAAGCCCATAACTAACTATTTGAACCCATAAAATTTGATTTAATATCATTTTCGATTGTTTTATAGGGTTTAGAGCATGCATGTCTAAATTGGCTTTTTAGTGAACCCGTTCGAATTTTAACCGAGTAAAAAGCTCAAATTTTGAGTTTAAGTTGTATTTTTAGGTTAAAAAGCACATGATTAACTATTTGAACCCATGAAATTTGATTTAATATCATTTTCGATCGTTTTAAAGTGTTTAGTGCGTGCTTGTCTAAATGGGCATTTTAGTGAACCCGTTCGAATTTTAACCGAGTAAAAAGCTCAAATTTTGCGTTTAAGTTGTATTTTTAGGTTTAAAAGCCCATAATTAACTATTTGAACCCATAAAATTTGATTTAATATCATTTTCGATCGTTTTATAGGGTTTAGAGCATGCATGTCTAAATGGGCTTTTTAGTGAACCCATTCGAATTTTAACCGAGTAAAAAGCTCAAATTTTGAGTTTAAGTTGTATTTTTAGGTTAAAAAGCACATGATTAACTATTTGAACCCATGAAATTTGATTTAATATCATTTTCGATCGTTTTAAAGTGTTTAGAGCGTGCATGTCTAAATGGGCATTTTAGTGAACCCGTTCGAATTTTAACCGAGTAAAAACCTCAAATTTTGAGTTTAAGTTGTATTTTTAGGTTCAAAAGCCCATAATTAACTATTTGAACCCATAAAATTTGATTTAATATCATTTTCGATCGTTTTATAGTGTTTAGAGTGTGCATGTCTAAATGGGCATTTTAGTGAACCCGTTCGAATTTTAACCGAGTAAAAAGCTCAAATTTTGCGTTTAAGTTGTATTTTTAGGTTCAAAAGCCCATAATTAACTATTTGAACCCATAAAATTTGATTTAATATCACTTTCGATCGTTTTATAGGGTTTAGAGCATGCATGTCTAAATGGGCTTTTTAGTGAACCCGTTCGAATTTTAACCGAGTAAAAAGCTCAAATTTTGCGTTTAAGTTGTATTTTTAGGTTCAAAAGCCCATAATTAACTATTTGAACCCATAAAATTTGATTTAATATCACTTTCGATCGTTTTATAGGGTTTAGAGCATGCATGTCTAAATGGGCTTTTTAGTGAACCCGTTCGAATTTTAACCGAGTAAAAAGCTCAAATTTTGCGTTTAAGTTGTATTTTTAGGTTCAAAAGCCCATAATTAACTATTTGAACCCATAAAATTTGATTTAATATCACTTTCGATCGTTTTATAGGGTTTAGAGCATGCATGTCTAAATGGGCTTTTTAGTGAACCCGTTCGAATTTTAACCGAGTAAATAGCTCAAATTTTGCGTTTAAGTTGTATTTTTAGGTTCAAAAGCCCATAATTAACTATTTGAACCCATGAAATTTGATTTAATATCATTTTCGATCGTTTTAAAGTGTTTAGTGCGTGCATGTCTAAATGGGCATTTTAGTGAACCCGTTCGAATTTTAACCGAGTAAAAAGCTCAAATTTTGTGTTTAAGTTGTATTTTTATGTTCAAAAGCCCATAATTAACTATTTGAACCCATAAAATTTGATTTAATATCATTTTCGATTGTTTTAAAGCGTTTAGAGCGTGCATGTCTAAATAGGCTTTATAGTGAACCCGTTCGAATTTTAACCGAGTAAAAAGCTCAAATTTTGAGTTTAAGTTGTCTTTTTAGGTTTAAAAGCCCATAATTAACTATTTGAACCCATAAAAGTTTATTTAATATCATTTTCGATCGTTTTATAGGGTTTAGAGCGTGCATGTCTAAATGAGCTTTATGGTAAACCAGTTAGAATTTTAACCGAGTAAAAAGCTCAAAATTTGTGTTTAAGTTGTATTTTTAGGTTCAAAAGCCCATAACTAACTATTTGAACCCATGAAATTTGATTTAATATCATTTTCGATTGTTTTATAGCGTTTAGAGCGTGCATGTCTAAATAGGCTTTATAGTGAACCCGTTCGAATTTTAACCGAGTAAAAAGCTCAAATTTTGAGTTTAAGTTGTCTTTTTAGGTTTAAAAGCCCATAATTAACTATTTGAACCCATAAAATTTTATTTAATATCATTTTCGATCGTTTTATAAGGTTTAGAGCGTGCATGTCTAAATGGGCTTTATAGTAAACCAGGTTGAATTTTAACCGAGTAGAAAGCTCAAATTTTGTGTTTAAGTTGTATTTTTAGGTTCAAAAGCCCATAATTAACTATTTGAACCCATAAATTTGATTTAATATCATTTTCGATCGTTTTATAGGGTTTAGAGCATGCATGTCTAAATTGGCTTTTTAGTGAACCCGTTCGAATTTTAACCGAGTAAAAACCTCAAATTTTGAGTTTAAGTTGTATTTTTAGGTTAAAAAGCACATGATTAACTATTTGAACCCATGAAATTTGATTTAATATCATTTTCGATCGTTTTAAAGTGTTTAGTGCGTGCTTGTCTAAATGGGCATTTTAGTGAACCCGTTCGAATTTTAACCGAGTAAAAAGCTCAAATTTTGTGTTTAAGTTGTATTTTTAGGTTCAAAAGCCCATAAATAACTATTTGAACCCATAAAATTTGATTTAATATCATTTTCGATTGTTTTATAGCGTTTAGAGCGTGCATGTCTAAATTGGCTTTTTAGTGAACCCGTTCGAATTTTAACCGAGTAAAAACCTCAAATTTTGAGTTTAAGTTGTATTTTTAGGTTCAAAAGCCCATAATTAACTATTTGAACCCATAAAATTTGATTTAATATCATTTTCGATCGTTTTATAGTGTTTAGAGTGTGCATGTCTAAATGGGCATTTTAGTGAACCCGTTCGAATTTTAACCGAGTAAAAAGCTCAAATTTTGCGTTTAAGTTGTATTTTTAGGTTCAAAAGCCCATAATTAACTATTTGAACCCATAAAATTTGATTTAATATCACTTTCGATCGTTTTATAGGGTTTAGAGCATGCATGTCTAAATGGGCTTTTTAGTGAACCCGTTCGAATTTTAACCGAGTAAAAAGCTCAAATTTTGCGTTTAAGTTGTATTTTTAGGTTCAAAAGCCCATAATTAACTATTTGAACCCATAAAATTTGATTTAATATCACTTTCGATCGTTTTATAGGGTTTAGAGCATGCATGTCTAAATGGGCTTTTTAGTGAACCCGTTCGAATTTTAACCGAGTAAAAAGCTCAAATTTTGCGTTTAAGTTGTATTTTTAGGTTCAAAAGCCCTTAACTAACTATTTGAACCCATAAAATTTGATTTAATATCATTTTCGATTGTTTTAAAGTGTTTAGTGCGTGCATGTCTAAATGGGCTTTATAGTAAACCAGTTCGAATTTTAACCGAGTAAAAAGCTCAAATTTTGTGTTTAAGTTGTATTTTTAGGTTCAAAATCCCATAACTAACTATTTGAACCCATAAAATTTGATTTAATATCATTTTCGATTGTTTTATAGGGTTTAGAGCATGCATGTCTAAATTGGCTTTTTAGTGAACCCGTTCGAATTTTAACCGAGTAAAAACCTCAAATTTTGAGTTTAAGTTGTATTTTTAAGTTAAAAAGCACATGATTAACTATTTGAACCCACGAAATTTGATTTAATATCATTTTCGATCGTTTTAAAGTGTTTAGTGCGTGCATGTCTAAATGGGCATTTTAGTGAACCCGTTCGAATTTTAACCGAGTAAAAAGCTCAAATTTTGTGTTTAAGTTGTATTTTTATGTTCAAAAGCCCATAATTAACTATTTGAACCCATAAAATTTGATTTAATATCATTTTCGATTGTTTTATAGTGTTTAGAGCGTGCATGTCTAAATAGGCTTTATAGTGAACCCGTTCGAATTTTAACCGAGTAAAAAGCTCAAATTTTGAGTTTAAGTTGTCTTTTTAGGTTTAAAAGCCCATAATTAACTATTTGAACCCATAAAATTTTATTTAATATCATTTTCGATCGTTTTATAGGGTTTAGAGCGTGCATGTCTAAATGGGTTTTATAGTAAACCAGTTCGAATTTTAACCGAGTAAAAAGCTCAAATTTTGTGTTTAAGTTGTATTTTTAGGTTCAAAAGCCCATAACTAACTATTTGAACCCATGAAATTTGATTTAATATCATTTTCGATTGTTTTATAGGGTTTAGAGGATGCATGTCTAAATTGGCTTTTTAGTGAACCCGTTCGAATTTTAACCGAGTAAAAAGCTCAAATTCTGAGTTTAAGTTGTATTTTTAGGTTAAAAAGCACATGATTAACTATTTGAACCCATGAAATTTGATTTAATATCATTTTCGATCGTTTTAAAGTGTTTAGAGCGTGCATGTCTAAATGGGCATTTTAGTGAACCCGTTCGAATTTTAACCGAGTAAAAAGCTCAAATTTTGCGTTTAAGTTGTATTTTTAGGTTCAAAAGCCCATAATTAACTATTTGAACCAATAAAATTTGATTTAATATCATTTTCGATCGTTTTATAGGGTTTAGAGCGTGCATGTCTAAATGGGCATTTTAGTGAACCCGTTCGAATTTTAACCGAGTAAAAAGCTCAAATTTTGTGTTTAAGTTGTATTTTTAGGTTCAAAAGCCCATAACTAACTATTTGAACCAATAAAATTTGATTTAATATCATTTTCGATTGTTTTATAGGGTTTAGAGCGTGCATGTCTAAATGGGCTTTATAGTAAACCAGTTCGAATTTTAACCGAGTAAAAACCTCAAATTTTGAGTTTAAGTTGTATTTTTAGGTTAAAAAGCACATGATTAACTATTTGAACCCATGAAATTTAATTTAATATCATTTTCGATCGTTTTAAAGTGTTTAGTGCGTGCTTGTCTAAATGGGCATTTTAGTGAACCCGTTCGAATTTTAACCGAGTAAAAAGCTCAAATTTTGAGTTTAAGTTGTATTTTTAGGTTAAAAAGCACATGATTAACTATTTGAAACCATGAAATTTGATTTAATATCATTTTCGATCGTTTTAAAGTGTTTAGTGCGTGCATGTCTAAATGGGCTTTATAGTAAACCAGTTCGAATTTTAACCGAGTAAAAAGCTCAAATTTTGTGTTTAAGTTGTATTTTTAGGTTCAAAAGCCCATAACTAACTATTTGAACCCATAAAATTTGATTTAATATCATTTTCGATTGTTTTATAGGGTTTAGAGCGTGCATGTCTAAATAGGCTTTATAGTGAACCCGTTCGAATTTTAACCGAGTAAAAAGCTCAAATTTTGAGTTTAAGTTGTCTTTTTAGGTTTAAAAGCCCATAATTAACTATTTGAACCCATAAAATTTTATTTAATATCATTTTCGATCGTTTTATAGGGTTTAGAGCGTGCATGTCTAAATGGGTTTTATAGTAAACCAGTTCGAATTTTAACCGAGTAAAAAGCTCAAATTTTGTGTTTAAGTTGTATTTTTAGGTTCAAAAGCCCATAACTAACTATTTGAACCCATGAAATTTGATTTAATATCATTTTCGATTGTTTTATAGGGTTTAGAGGATGCATGTCTAAATTGGCTTTTTAGTGAACCCGTTCGAATTTTAACCGAGTAAAAAGCTCAAATTCTGAGTTTAAGTTGTATTTTTAGGTTAAAAAGCACATGATTAACTATTTGAACCCATGAAATTTGATTTAATATCATTTTCGATCGTTTTAAAGTGTTTAGAGCGTGCATGTCTAAATGGGCATTTTAGTGAACCCGTTCGAATTTTAACCGAGTAAAAAGCTCAAATTTTGCGTTTAAGTTGTATTTTTAGGTTCAAAAGCCCATAATTAACTATTTGAACCAATAAAATTTGATTTAATATCATTTTCGATCGTTTTATAGGGTTTAGAGCGTGCATGTCTAAATGGGCATTTTAGTGAACCCGTTCGAATTTTAACCGAGTAAAAAGCTCAAATTTTGTGTTTAAGTTGTATTTTTAGGTTCAAAAGCCCATAACTAACTATTTGAACCAATAAAATTTGATTTAATATCATTTTCGATTGTTTTATAGGGTTTAGAGCGTGCATGTCTAAATGGGCTTTATAGTAAACCAGTTCGAATTTTAACCGAGTAAAAACCTCAAATTTTGAGTTTAAGTTGTATTTTTAGGTTAAAAAGCACATGATTAACTATTTGAACCCATGAAATTTAATTTAATATCATTTTCGATCGTTTTAAAGTGTTTAGTGCGTGCTTGTCTAAATGGGCATTTTAGTGAACCCGTTCGAATTTTAACCGAGTAAAAAGCTCAAATTTTGAGTTTAAGTTGTATTTTTAGGTTAAAAAGCACATGATTAACTATTTGAAACCATGAAATTTGATTTAATATCATTTTCGATCGTTTTAAAGTGTTTAGTGCGTGCATGTCTAAATGGGCTTTATAGTAAACCAGTTCGAATTTTAACCGAGTAAAAAGCTCAAATTTTGTGTTTAAGTTGTATTTTTAGGTTCAAAAGCCCATAACTAACTATTTGAACCCATAAAATTTGATTTAATATCATTTTCGATTGTTTTATAGGGTTTAGAGCGTGCATGTCTAAATAGGCTTTATAGTGAACCCGTTCGAATTTTAACCGAGTAAAAAGCTCAAATTTTGAGTTTAAGTTGTCTTTTTAGGTTTAAAAGCCCATAATTAACTATTTGAACCCATAAAATTTTATTTAATATCATTTTCGATCGTTTTATAGGGTTTAGAGCGTGCATGTCTAAATGGGTTTTATAGTAAACCAGTTCGAATTTTAACCGAGTAAAAAGCTCAAATTTTGTGTTTAAGTTGTATTTTTAGGTTCAAAAGCCCATAACTAACTATTTGAACCCATGAAATTTGATTTAATATCATTTTCGATTGTTTTATAGGGTTTAGAGGATGCATGTCTAAATTGGCTTTTTAGTGAACCCGTTCGAATTTTAACCGAGTAAAAAGCTCAAATTCTGAGTTTAAGTTGTATTTTTAGGTTAAAAAGCACATGATTAACTATTTGAACCCATGAAATTTGATTTAATATCATTTTCGATCGTTTTAAAGTGTTTAGAGCGTGCATGTCTAAATGGGCATTTTAGTGAACCCGTTCGAATTTTAACCGAGTAAAAAGCTCAAATTTTGCGTTTAAGTTGTATTTTTAGGTTCAAAAGCCCATAATTAACTATTTGAACCAATAAAATTTGATTTAATATCATTTTCGATCGTTTTATAGGGTTTAGAGCGTGCATGTCTAAATGGGCATTTTAGTGAACCCGTTCGAATTTTAACCGAGTAAAAAGCTCAAATTTTGTGTTTAAGTTGTATTTTTAGGTTCAAAAGCCCATAACTAACTATTTGAACCAATAAAATTTGATTTAATATCATTTTCGATTGTTTTATAGGGTTTAGAGCGTGCATGTCTAAATGGGCTTTATAGTAAACCAGTTCGAATTTTAACCGAGTAAAAACCTCAAATTTTGAGTTTAAGTTGTATTTTTAGGTTAAAAAGCACATGATTAACTATTTGAACCCATGAAATTTAATTTAATATCATTTTCGATCGTTTTAAAGTGTTTAGTGCGTGCTTGTCTAAATGGGCATTTTAGTGAACCCGTTCGAATTTTAACCGAGTAAAAAGCTCAAATTTTGAGTTTAAGTTGTATTTTTAGGTTAAAAAGCACATGATTAACTATTTGAAACCATGAAATTTGATTTAATATCATTTTCGATCGTTTTAAAGTGTTTAGTGCGTGCATGTCTAAATGGGCTTTATAGTAAACCAGTTCGAATTTTAACCGAGTAAAAAGCTCAAATTTTGTGTTTAAGTTGTATTTTTAGGTTCAAAAGCCCATAACTAACTATTTGAACCCATAAAATTTGATTTAATATCATTTTCGATTGTTTTATAGGGTTTAGAGCGTGCATGTCTAAATAGGCTTTATAGTGAACCCGTTCGAATTTTAACCGAGTAAAAAGCTCAAATTTTGAGTTTAAGTTGTCTTTTTAGGTTTAAAAGCCCATAATTAACTATTTGAACCCATAAAATTTTATTTAATATCATTTTCGATCGTTTTATAGGGTTTAGAGCGTGCATGTCTAAATGGGCTTTATAGTAAACCAGTTCGAATTTTAACCGAGTAAAAAGCTCAAATTTTGTGTTTAAGTTGTATTTTTAGGTTCAAAAGCCCATAACTAACTATTTGAATCCATAAAATTTGATTTAATATCATTTTCGATTGTTTTATAGGGTTTAGAGCATGCATGTCTAAATTGGCTTTTTAGTGAACCCGTTCGAATTTTAACCGAGTAAAAAGCTCAAATTTTGAGTTTAAGTTGTATTTTTAGGTTAAAAAGCACATGATTAACTATTTGAACCCATGAAATTTGATTTAATATCATTTTCGATCGTTTTAAAGTGTTTAGTGCGTGCTTGTCTAAATGGGCATTTTAGTGAACCCGTTCGAATTTTAACCGAGTAAAAAGCTCAAATTTTGCGTTTAAGTTGTATTTTTAGGTTTAAAAGCCCATAATTAACTATTTGAACCCATAAAATTTGATTTAATATCATTTTCGATCGTTTTATAGGGTTTAGAGCGTGCATGTCTAAATGGGCTTTATAGTAAACCAGTTCGAATTTTAACCGAGTAAAAAGCTCAAATTTTGTGTTTAAGTTGTATTTTTAGGTTCAAAAGCCCATAACTAACTATTTGAACCCATAAAATTTGATTTAATATCATTTTCGATTGTTTTATAGGGTTTAGAGCATGCATGTCTAAATTGGCTTTTTAGTGAACCCGTTCGAATTTTAACCGAGTAAAAAGCTCAAATTTTGAGTTTAAGTTGTATTTTTAGGTTAAAAAGCACATGATTAACTATTTGAACCCATGAAATTTGATTTAATATCATTTTCGATCGTTTTAAAGTGTTTAGTGCGTGCTTGTCTAAATGGGCATTTTAGTGAACCCGTTCGAATTTTAACCGAGTAAAAAGCTCAAATTTTGCGTTTAAGTTGTATTTTTAGGTTTAAAAGCCCATAATTAACTATTTGAACCCATAAAATTTGATTTAATATCATTTTCGATCGTTTTATAGGGTTTAGAGCATGCATGTCTAAATGGGCTTTTTAGTGAACCCATTCGAATTTTAACCGAGTAAAAAGCTCAAATTTTGAGTTTAAGTTGTATTTTTAGGTTAAAAAGCACATGATTAACTATTTGAACCCATGAAATTTGATTTAATATCATTTTCGATCGTTTTAAAGTGTTTAGAGCGTGCATGTCTAAATGGGCATTTTAGTGAACCCGTTCGAATTTTAACCGAGTAAAAAGCTCAAATTTTGCGTTTAAGTTGTATTTTTAGGTTCAAAAGCCCATAATTAACTATTTGAACCCATAAAATTTGATTTAATATCATTTTCGATCGTTTTATAGGGTTTAGAGCGTGCATGTCTAAATGGGCATTTTAGTGAACCCGTTCGAATTTTAACCGAGTAAAAAGCTCAAATTTTGTGTTTAAGTTGTATTTTTAGGTTCAAAAGCCCATAACTAACTATTTGAACCCATAAAATTTGATTTAATATCATTTTCGATTGTTTTATAGGGTTTAGAGGATGCATGTCTAAATGGGCTTTATAGTGAACCTGTTCGAATTTTAACCGAGTAAAAAGCTCAAATTTTGTGTTTAAGTTGTATTTTTAGGTTCAAAAGCCCATAACTAACTATTTGAACCCATAAAATTTGATTTAATATCACTTTCGATCGTTTTATAGGGTTTAGAGCATGCATGTCTAAATGGGCTTTTTAGTGAACCCGTTCGAATTTTAACCGAGTAAAAAGCTCAAATTTTGCGTTTAAGTTGTATTTTTAGGTTCAAAAGCCCTTAACTAACTATTTGAACCCATAAAATTTGATTTAATATCATTTTCGATTGTTTTAAAGCGTTTAGAGCGTGCATGTCTAAATAGGCTTTATAGTGAACCCGTTCGAATTTTAACCGAGTAAAAAGCTCAAATTTTGAGTTTAAGTTGTCTTTTTAGGTTTAAAAGCCCATAATTAACTATTTGAACCCATAAAATTTTATTTAATATCATTTTCGATCGTTTTATAGGGTTTAGAGCGTGCATGTCTAAATGGGCTTTATGGTAAACCAGTTAGAATTTTAACCGAGTAAAAAGCTCAAAATTTGTGTTTAAGTTGTATTTTTAGGTTCAAAAGCCCATAACTAACTATTTGAACCCATGAAATTTGATTTAATATCATTTTCGATTGTTTTATAGCGTTTAGAGCGTGCATGTCTAAATAGGCTTTATAGTGAACCCGTTCGAATTTTAACCGAGTAAAAAGCTCAAATTTTGAGTTTAAGTTGTCTTTTTAGGTTTAAAAGCCCATAATTAACTATTTGAACCCATAAAATTTTATTTAATATCATTTTCGATCGTTTTATAGGGTTTAGAGCGTGCATGTCTAAATGGGCTTTATGGTAAACCAGTTAGAATTTTAACCGAGTAAAAAGCTCAAAATTTGTGTTTAAGTTGTATTTTTAGGTTCAAAAGCCCATAACTAACTATTTGAACCCATGAAATTTGATTTAATATCATTTTCGATTGTTTTATAGGGTTTAGAGCATGCATGTCTAAATTGGCTTTTTAGTGAACCCGTTCGAATTTTAACCGAGTAAAAAGCTCAAATTTTGAGTTTAAGTTGTATTTTTAGGTTAAAAAGCACATGATTAACTATTTGAACCCATGAAATTTGATTTAATATCATTTTCGATCGTTTTAAAGTGTTTAGTGCGTGCATGTCTAAATGGGCTTTATAGTAAATTAGTTCAAATTTTAACCGAGTAAAAAGCTCAAATTTTGTGTTTAAGTTGTATTTTTAGGTTCAAAAGCCCATAACTAACTATTTGAACCCATAAAATTTGATTTAATATCATTTTCGATTGTTTTATAGGGTTTAGAGCGTGCATGTCTAAATGGGCTTTATAGTAAACCAGTTCGAATTTTAACCGAGTAAAAACCTCAAATTTTGAGTTTAAGTTGTATTTTTAGGTTAAAAAGCACATGATTAACTATTTGAACCCATGAAATTTAATTTAATATCATTTTCGATCGTTTTAAAGTGTTTAGTGCGTGCTTGTCTAAATGGGCATTTTAGTGAACCCGTTCGAATTTTAACCGAGTAAAAAGCTCAAATTTTGAGTTTAAGTTGTATTTTTAGGTTAAAAAGCACATGATTAACTATTTGAAACCATGAAATTTGATTTAATATCATTTTCGATCGTTTTAAAGTGTTTAGTGCGTGCATGTCTAAATGGGCTTTATAGTAAACCAGTTCGAATTTTAACCGAGTAAAAAGCTCAAATTTTGTGTTTAAGTTGTATTTTTAGGTTCAAAAGCCCATAACTAACTATTTGAACCCATAAAATTTGATTTAATATCATTTTCGATTGTTTTATAGGGTTTAGAGCGTGCATGTCTAAATAGGCTTTATAGTGAACCCGTTCGAATTTTAACCGAGTAAAAAGCTCAAATTTTGAGTTTAAGTTGTCTTTTTAGGTTTAAAAGCCCATAATTAACTATTTGAACCCATAAAATTTTATTTAATATCATTTTCGATCGTTTTATAGGGTTTAGAGCGTGCATGTCTAAATGGGCTTTATAGTAAACCAGTTCGAATTTTAACCGAGTAAAAAGCTCAAATTTTGTGTTTAAGTTGTATTTTTAGGTTCAAAAGCCCATAACTAACTATTTGAACCCATAAAATTTGATTTAATATCATTTTCGATTGTTTTATAGGGTTTAGAGCATGCATGTCTAAATTGGCTTTTTAGTGAACCCGTTCGAATTTTAACCGAGTAAAAAGCTCAAATTTTGAGTTTAAGTTGTATTTTTAGGTTAAAAAGCACATGATTAACTATTTGAACCCATGAAATTTGATTTAATATCATTTTCGATCGTTTTAAAGTGTTTAGTGCGTGCTTGTCTAAATGGGCATTTTAGTGAACCCGTTCGAATTTTAACCGAGTAAAAAGCTCAAATTTTGCGTTTAAGTTGTATTTTTAGGTTTAAAAGCCCATAATTAACTATTTGAACCCATAAAATTTGATTTAATATCATTTTCGATCGTTTTATAGGGTTTAGAGCATGCATGTCTAAATGGGCTTTTTAGTGAACCCATTCGAATTTTAACCGAGTAAAAAGCTCAAATTTTGAGTTTAAGTTGTATTTTTAGGTTCAAAAGCCCATAATTAACTATTTGAACCCATAAAATTTGATTCAATATCATTTTCGATCGTTTTATAGGGTTTAGACCGTGCATGTCTAAATGGGCTTTATAGTAAACCCGTTCGAATTTTAACCGAGTAAAAAGCTCAAATTTTGAGTTTAAGTTGTATTTTTAGGTTAAAAAGCACATGATTAACTATTTGAACCCATGAAATTTGATTTAATATCATTTTCGATCGTTTTAAAGTGTTTAGTGCGTGCTTGTCTAAATGGGCATTTTAGTGAACCCGTTCGAATTTTAACCGAGTAAAAAGCTCAAATTTTGCGTTTAAGTTGTATTTTTAGGTTTAAAAGCCCATAATTAACTATTTGAACCCATAAAATTTGATTTAATATCACTTTCGATCGTTTTATAGGGTTTAGAGCATGCATGTCTAAATGGGCTTTTTAGTGAACCCATTCGAATTTTAACCGAGTAAAAAGCTCAAATTTTGAGTTTAAGTTGTATTTTTAGGTTCAAAAGCCCATAATTAACTATTTGAACCCATAAAATTTGATTTAATATCATTTTCGATCGTTTTATAGGGTTTAGACCGTGCATGTCTAAATGGGCTTTATAGTAAACCCGTTCGAATTTTAACCGAGTAAAAAGCTAAAATTTTGCGTTTAAGTTGTATTTTTAGGTTCAAAAGCCCATAATAAACTATTTGAACCCATAAAATTTGATTTAATATCATTTTCGATCGTTTTATAGGGTTTAGAGCGTGCATGTCTAAATGGGCTTTATAGTGAACCCGTTCGAATTTTAACCGAGTAAAAAGCTCAAATTTTGAGTTTAAGTTGTATTTTTAGGTTAAAAAGCACATGATTAACTATTTGAACCCATGAAATTTGATTTAATATCATTTTCGATCGTTTTAAAGTGTTTAGTGCGTGCTTGTCTAAATGGGCATTTTAGTGAACCCGTTCGAATTTTAACCGAGTAAAAAGCTCAAATTTTGTGTTTAAGTTGTATTTTTAGGTTTAAAAGCCCATAATTAACTATTTGAACCCATAAAATTTGATTTAATATCATTTTCGATCGTTTTATAGGGTTTAGAGCATGCATGTCTAAATGGGCTTTTTAGTGAACCCCTTCGAATTTTAACCGAGTAAAAAGCTCAAATTTTGAGTTTAAGTTGTGTTTTTATGTTCAAAAGCCCATAATTAACTATTTGAACCCATAAAATTTGATTTAATATCATTTTCGATCGTTTTATAGGGTTTAGAGCGTGCATGTCTAAATGGGCTTTATAGTAAACCCGTTCGAATTTTAACCGAGTAAAAACCTCAAATTTTGAGTTTAAGTTGTATTTTTAGGCTAAAAAGCACATGATTAACTATTTGAACCCATGAAATTTGATTTAATATCATTTTCGATCGTTTTAAAGTGTTTAGTGCGTGCTTGTCTAAATGGGCATTTTAGTGAACCCGTTCGAATTTTAACCGAGTAAAAAGATCAAATTTTGCGTTTAAGTTGTATTTTTAGGTTCAAAAGCCCATAACTAACTATTTGAACCCATAAAATTTGATTGAATATCATTTTCAATCGTTTTATAGGGTTTATAGCGTGCATGTCTAAATGGGCTTTATAGTGAACCCGTTCAAATTTTAACCGAGTAAAAAGCTCAAATTTTGCGTTTAAGGTGTACTTTTAGGTTCAAAAGCCCATAACTAACTATTTGAACCCATAAAATTTGATTTAATATCATTTTCGATTGTTTTATAGGGTTTAGAGAATGCATGTCTAAATTGGCTTTTTAGTGAACCCGTTCGAATTTTAACCGTGTAAAAAGCTCAAATTTTGAGTTTAAGTTGTATTTTTAGGTTAAAAAGCACATGATTAACTATTTGAACCCATGAAATTTGATTTAATATCATTTTCGATCGTTTTATAGGGTTTAGACCGTGCATCTCTAAATGGGCATTATAGTAAACCCGTTCGAATTTTAACCGAGTAAAAAGCTCAAATTTTGCGTTTAAGTTGTATTTTTAGGTTCAAAAGCCCATAACTAACTATTTGAACCCATAAAATTTGATTTAATATCATTTTCGATTGTTTCATAGGGTTTAGAGAATGCATGTCTAAATTGGCTTTTTAGTGAACCCGTTCGAATTTTAACCGTGTAAAAAGCTCAAATTTTGAGTTTAAGTTGTATTTTTAGGTTAAAAAGCACATGATTAACTATTTGAACCCATGAAATTTGATTTAATATCATTTTCGATCGTTTTATAGGGTTTAGACCGTGCATGTCTAAATGGGCATTATAGTAAACCCGTTCGAATTTTAACCGAGTAAAAAGCTCAAATTTTGCGTTTAAGTTGTATTTTTAGGTTCAAAAGCCCATAATAAACTATTTGAACCCATAAAATTTGATTTAATATCATTTTCGATCGTTTTATAGGGTTTAGAGCGTGCATGTCTAAATGGGCTTTATAGTGAACCCGTTCGAATTTTAACCGAGTAAAAAGCTCAAATTTTGAGTTTAAGTTGTACTTTTAGGTTAAAAAGCACATGATTAACTATTTGAACCCATGAAATTTGATTTAATATCATTTTCGATCGTTTTAAAGTGTTTAGTGCGTGCTTGTCTAAATGGGCATTTTAGTGAACCCGTTCGAATTTTAACCGAGTAAAAAGCTCAAATTTTGTGTTTAAGTTGTATTTTTAGGTTTAAAAGCCCATAATTAACTATTTGAACCCATAAAATTTGATTTAATATCATTTTCGATCGTTTTATAGGGTTTAGAGCATGCATGTCTAAATGGGATTTTTAGTGAACCCCTTCGAATTTTAACCGAGTAAAAAGCTCAAATTTTGAGTTTAAGTTGTATTTTTAGGTTCAAAAGCCCATAATTAACTATTTGAACCCATAAAATTTGATTTAATATCATTTTCGATCGTTTTATAGGGTTTAGAGCGTGCATGTCTAAATGGGCTTTATAGTAAACCAGTTCGAATTTTAACCGGGTAAAAAGCTCAAATTTTGCGTTTAAGTTGTATTTTTAGGTTCAAAAGCCCATAATAAACTATTTGAACCCATAAAATTTGATTTAATATCATTTTCGATCGTTTTATAGGGTTTAGAGCGTGCATGTCTAAATGGGCTTTATAGTGAACCCGTTCGAATTTTAACCGAGTAAAAAGCTCAAATTTTGAGTTTAAGTTGTATTTTTATGTTCAAAAGCCCATAATTAACTATTTGAACCCATAAAATTTGATTTAATATCATTTTCGATCGTTTTATAGGGTTTAGAGCGTGCATGTCTAAATGGGCTTTATAGTAAACCAGTTCGAATTTTAACCGAGTAAAAACCTCAAATTTTGAGTTTAAGTTGTATTTTTAGGCTAAAAAGCACATGATTAACTATTTGAACCCATGAAATTTGATTTAATATCATTTTCGATCGTTTTAAAGTGTTTAGTGCGTGCTTGTCTAAATGGGCATTTTAGTGAACCCGTTCGAATTTTAACCGAGTAAAAAGCTCAAATTTTGCGTTTAAGTTGTATTTTTAGGTTCAAAAGCCCATAACTAACTATTTGAACCCATAAAATTTGATTGAATATCATTTTCAATCGTTTTATAGGGTTTATAGCGTGCATGTCTAAATGGGCTTTATAGTGAACCCGTTCGAATTTTAACCGAGTAAAAAGCTCAAATTTTGCGTTTAAGTTGTATTTTTAGGTTCAAAAGCCCATAACTAACTATTTGAACCCATAAAATTTGATTTAATATCATTTTCGATTGTTTTATAGGGTTTAGAGAATGCATGTCTAAATTGGCTTTTTAGTGAACCCGTTCGAATTTTAACCGTGTAAAAAGCTCAAATTTTGAGTTTAAGTTGTATTTTTAGGTTAAAAATCACATGATTAACTATTTAAACCCATGAAATTTGATTTAATATCATTTTCGATCGTTTTATAGGGTTTAGACCGTGCATGTCTAAATGGGCATTATAGTAAACCCGTTCGAATTTTAACCGAGTAAAAAGCTCAAATTTTGCGTTTAAGTTGTATTTTTAGGTTCAAAAGCCCATAATAAACTATTTGAACCCATAAAATTTGATTTAATATCATTTTCGATCGTTTTATAGGGCTTAGAGCGTGCATGTCTAAATGGGCTTTATAGTGAACCCGTTCGAATTTTAACCGAGTAAAAAGCTCAAATTTTGCGTTTAAGTTGTATTTTTAGGTTCAAAAGCCCATAACTAACTATTTGAACCCATAAAATTTGATTTAATATCATTTTCGATTGTTTTATAGGGTTTAGAGAATGCATGTCTAAATTGGCTTTTTACTGAACCCGTTCGAATTTTAACCGTGTAAAAAGCTCAAATTTTGAGTTTAAGTTGTATTTTTAGGTTAAAAAGCACATGATTAACTATTTGAACCCATGAAATTTGATTTAATATCATTTTCGATCGTTTTATAGGGTTTAGACCGTGCATGTCTAAATGGGCTTTATAGTAAACCAGTTCGAATTTTAACCGAGTAAAAACCTCAAATTTTGAGTTTAAGTTGTATTTTTAGGCTAAAAAGCACATGATTAACTATTTGAACCCATAAAATTTGATTTAATATCATTTTCGATCGTTTTATAGGGTTTAGAGCGTGCATGTCTAAATGGGCTTTATAGTTAACCCGTTCGAATTTTAACCGAGTAAAAAGCTCAAATTTTGAGTTTAAGTTGTATTTTTAGGTTAAAAAGCACATGATTAACTATTTGAACCCATGAAATTTGATTTAATATCATTTTCGATCGTTTTAAAGTGTTTAGTGCGTGCTTGTCTAAATGGGCATTTTAGTGAACCCGTTCGAATTTTAACCGAGTAAAAAGCTCAAATTTTGTGTTTAAGTTGTATTTTTAGGTTTAAAAGCCCATAATTAACTATTTGAACCCATAAAATTTGATTTAATATCATTTTCGATCGTTTTATAGGGTTTAGAGCATGCATGTCTAAATGGGCTTTTTAGTGAACCCCTTCGAATTTTAACCGAGTAAAAAGCTCAAATTTTGAGTTTAAGTTGTATTTTTAGGTTCAAAAGCCCATAATTAACTATTTGAACCCATAAAATTTGATTTAATATCATTTTCGATCGTTTTATAGGGTTTAGAGCGTGCATGTCTAAATGGGCTTTATAGTAAACCAGTTCGAATTTTAACCGTGTAAAAAGCTCAAATTTTGCGTTTAAGTTGTCTTTTTAGGTTCAAAAGCCCATAATAAACTATTTGAACCCATAAAATTTGATTTAATATCATTTTCGATCGTTTTATAGGGTTTAGAGCATGCATGTCTAAATGGGCTTTATAGTGAGCCCGTTCGAATTTTAACCGAGTATAAAGCTCAAATTTTGCGTTTAAGTTGTATTTTTAGGTTTAAAAGCCCATAATTAACTATTTGAACCCATAAAATTTGATTTAATATCATTTTCGATCGTTTTATAGGGTTTAGAGCATGCATGTCTAAATGGGCTTTATAGTGAACCCGTTCGAATTTTAACCGAGTAAAAAGCTCAAATTTTGAGTTTAAGTTGTATTTTTAGGTTCAAAAGCCCATAATTAACTATTTGAACCCATAAAATTTGATTTAATATCATTTTCGATCGTTTTATAGGGTTTAGAGCGTGCATGTCTAAATGGGCTTTATAGTAAACCAGTTCGAATTTTAACCGGGTAAAAAGCTCAAATTTTGCGTTTAAGTTGTATTTTTAGGTTCAAAAGCCCATAATAAACTATTTGAACCCATAAAATTTGATTTAATATCATTTTCGATCGTTTTATAGGGTTTAGAGCGTGCATGTCTAAATGGGCTTTATAGTGAACCCGTTCGAATTTTAACCGAGTGAAAAGCTCAAATTTTGAGTTTAAGTTGTATTTTTATGTTCAAAAGCCCAAAATTAACTATTTGAACCCATAAAATTTGATTTAATATCATTTTCGATCGTTTTATAGGGTTTAGAGCGTGCATGTCTAAATGGGCTTTATAGTAAACCAGTTCGAATTTTAACCGAGTAAAAACCTCAAATTTTGAGTTTAAGTTGTATTTTTAGGCTAAAAAGCACATGATTAACTATTTGAACCCATGAAATTTGATTTAATATCATTTTCGATCGTTTTAAAGTGTTTAGTGCGTGCTTGTCTAAATGGGCATTTTAGTGAACCCGTTCGAATTTTAACCGAGTAAAAAGCTCAAATTTTGCGTTTAAGTTGTATTTTTAGGTTCAAAAGCCCATAACTAACTATTTGAACCCATAAAATTTGATTGAATATCATTTTCAATCGTTTTATAGGGTTTATAGCGTGCATGTCTAAATGGGCTTTATAGTGAACCCGTTCGAATTTTAACCGAGTAAAAAGCTCAAATTTTGCGTTTAAGTTGTATTTTTAGGTTCAAAAGCCCATAACTAACTATTTGAACCCATAAAATTTGATTTAATATCATTTTCGATTGTTTTATAGGGTTTAGAGAATGCATGTCTAAATTGGCTTTTTAGTGAACCCGTTCGAATTTTAACCGTGTAAAAAGCTCAAATTTTGAGTTTAAGTTGTATTTTTAGGTTAAAAAGCACATGATTAACTATTTAAACCCATGAAATTTGATTTAATATCATTTTCGATCGTTTTATAGGGTTTAGACCGTGCATGTCTAAATGGGCATTATAGTAAACCCGTTCGAATTTTAACCGAGTAAAAAGCTCAAATTTTGCGTTTAAGTTGTATTTTTAGGTTCAAAAGCCCATAATAAACTATTTGAACCCATAAAATTTGATTTAATATCATTTTCGATCGTTTTATAGGGCTTAGAGCGTGCATGTCTAAATGGGCTTTATAGTAAACCAGTTCGAATTTTAACCGAGTAAAAAGCTCAAATTTTGCGTTTAAGTTGTATTTTTAGGTTCAAAAGCCCATAATAAACTATTTGAACCCATAAAATTTGATTTAATATCATTTTCGATCGTTTTATAGGGTTTAGAGCGTGCATGTCTAAATGGGCTTTATAGTGAACCCGTTCGAATTTTAACCGAGTATAAAGCTCAAATTTTGCGTTTAAGTTGTCTTTTTAGGTTCAAAAGCCCATAATAAACTATTTGAACCCAAAAAATTTGATTTAATATCATTTTCGATCGTTTTATAGGGTTTAGAGCGTGCATGTCTAAATGGGCTTTATAGTAAACCCGTTCGAATTTTAACCGAGTAAAAAGCTAAAATTTTGCGTTTAAGTTGTATTTTTAGGTTCAAAAGCCCATAATAAACTATTTGAACCCATAAAATTTGATTTAATATCATTTTCGATCGTTTTATAGGGTTTAGAGCGTGCATGTCTAAATGGGCTTTATAGTGAACCCGTTCGAATTTTAACCGAGTAAAAAGCTCAAATTTTGAGTTTAAGTTGTATTTTTAGGTTAAAAACCACATGATTAACTATTTGAACCCATGAAATTTGATTTAATATCATTTTCGATCGTTTTAAAGTGTTTAGTGCGTGCTTGTCTAAATGGGCATTTTAGTGAACCCGTTCGAATTTTAACCGAGTAAAAAGCTCAAATTTTGTGTTTAAGTTGTATTTTTAGGTTTAAAAGCCCATAATTAACTATTTGAACCCATAAAATTTGATTTAATATCATTTTCGATCGTTTTAAAGGGTTTAGAGCATGCATGTCTAAATGGGCTTTTTAGTGAACCCCTACGAATTTTAACCGAGTAAAAAGCTCAAATTTTGAGTTTAAGTTGTATTTTTAGGTTCAAAAGCCCATAATTAACTATTTGAACCCATAAAATTTTATTTAATATCATTTTCGATCGTTTTATAGGGTTTAGAGCGTGCATGTCTAAATGGGCTTTATAGTGAACCCGTTCGAATTTTAACCGAGTAAAAAGCTCAAATTTTGAGTTTAAGTTGTATTTTTAGGTTAAAAAGCACATGATTAACTATTTGAACCCATGAAATTTGATTTAATATCATTTTCGATCGTTTTAAAGTGTTTAGTGCGTGCTTGTCTAAATGGGCATTTTAGTGAACCCGTTCGAATTTTAACCGAGTAAAAAGCTCAAATTTTGAGTTTAAGTTGTATTTTTATGTTCAAAAGCCCATAATTAACTATTTGAACCCATAAAATTTGATTTAATATCATTTTCGATCGTTTTATAGGGTTTAGAGCATGCATGTCTAAATGGGCTTTTTAGTGAACCCCTTCGAATTTTAACCGAGTAAAAAGCTCAAATTTTGAGTTTAAGTTGTATTTTTATGTTCAAAAGCCCATAATTAACTATTTGAACCCATAAAATTTGATTTAATATCATTTTCGATCGTTTTATAGGGTTTAGAGCGTGCATGTCTAAATGGGCTTTATAGTAAACCAGTTCGAATTTTAACCGAGTAAAAACCTCAAATTTTGAGTTTAAGTTGTATTTTTAGGCTAAAAAGCACATGATTAACTATTTGAACCCATGAAATTTGATTTAATATCATTTTCGATCGTTTTAAAGTGTTTAGTGCGTGCTTGTCTAAATGGGCATTTTAGTGAACCCGTTCGAATTTTAACCGAGTAAAAAGCTCAAATTTTGCGTTTAAGTTGTATTTTTAGGTTCAAAAGCCCATAACTAACTATTTGAACCCATAAAATTTGATTGAATATCATTTTCAATCGTTTTATAGGGTTTATAGCGTGCATGTCTAAATGGGCTTTATAGTAAACCCGTTCGAATTTTAACCGAGTAAAAAGCTCAAATTTTGCGTTTAAGTTGTATTTTTAGGTTCAAAAGCCCATAAGTAACTATTTGAACCCATAAAATTTGATTTAATATCATTTTCGATTGTTTTATAGGGTTTAGAGAATGCATGTCTAAATTGGCTTTTTAGTGAACCCGTTCGAATTTTAACCGTGTAAAAAGCTCAAATTTTGAGTTTAAGTTGTATTTTTAGGTTAAAAAGCACATGATTAACTATTTGAACCCATGAAATTTGATTTAATATCATTTTCGATCGTTTTATAGGGTTTAGACCGTGCATGTCTAAATGGGCATTATAGTAAACCCGTTCGAATTTTAACCGAGTAAAAAGCTCAAATTTTGCGTTTAAGTTGTATTTTTAGGTTCAAAAGCCCATAATAAACTATTTGAACCCATAAAATTTGATTTAATATCATTTTCGATCGTTTTATAGGGTTTAGAGCGTGCATGTCTAAATGGGCTTTATAGTGAACCCGTTCGAATTTTAACCGAGTAAAAAGCTCAAATTTTGAGTTTAAGTTGTATTTTTAGGTTAAAAAGCACATGATTAACTATTTGAACCCATGAAATTTGATTTAATATCATTTTCGATCGTTTTAAAGTGTTTAGTGCGTGCTTGTCTAAATGGGCATTTTAGTGAACCCGTTCGAATTTTAACCGAGTAAAAAGCTCAAATTTTGTGTTTAAGTTGTATTTTTAGGTTTAAAAGCCCATAATTAACTATTTGAACCCATAAAATTTGATTTAATATCATTTTCGATCGTTTTATAGGGTTTAGAGCATGCATGTCTAAATGGGCTTTTTAGTGAACCCCTTCGAATTTTAACCGAGTAAAAAGCTCAAATTTTGAGTTTAAGTTGTATTTTTAGGTTCAAAAGCCCATAATTAACTATTTGAATCCATAAAATTTGATTTAATATCATTTTCGATCGTTTTATAGGGTTTAGAGCATGCATGACTAAATGGGCTTTTTAGTGAACCAGTTTGAATTTTAACCGAGTAAAAAGCTCAAATTTTGTGTTTAAGTTGTATTTTTATGTTCAAAAGCCAATAATTAACTATTTGAACCCATAAAATTTGATTTAATATCATTTTCGATCGTTTTATACGGTTTAGAGCGTGCATGTCTAAATGGGCTTTATAGTAAACCAGTTCGAATTTTAACCGCGTAAAAAGCTCAAATTTTGCGTTTAAGTTGTATTTTTAGGTTCAAAAGCCCATAATAAACTATTTGAACCCATAAAATTTGATTTAATATCATTTTCGATCGTTTTATAGGGTTTAGAGCGTGCATGTCTAAATGGGCTTTATAGTGAACCCGTTCGAATTTTAACCGGGTATAAAGCTCAAATTTTGCGTTTAAGTTGTATTTTTAGGTTCAAAAGCCCACAATAAACTATTTGAACCCATAAAATTTGATTTAATATCATTTTCGATCGTTTTATAGGGTTTAGAGCGTGCATGTCTAAATGGGCTTTATAGTGAAGCCGTTCGAATTTTAACCGAGTATAAAGCTCAAATTTTGCGTTTAAGTTGTATTTTTAGGTTTAAAAGCCCATAATTAACTATTTGAACCCATAAAATTTGATTTAATATCATTTTCGATCGTTTTATAGGGTTTAGAGCATGCATGTCTAAATGGGCTTTTTAGTGAACCCATTCGAATTTTAACCGAGTAAAAAGCTCAAATTTTGAGTTTAAGTTGTATTTTTAGGTTCAAAAGCCCATAATTAACTATTTGAACCCATAAAATTTGATTTAATATCATTTTCGATCGTTTTATAGGGTTTAGAGCGTGCATGTCTAAATGGGCTTTATAGTAAACCAGTTCGAATTTTAACCGAGTAAAAAGCTCAAATTTTGCGTTTAAGTTTTATTTTTAGGTTCAACAGCCCATAATAAACTATTTGAACCCATAAAATTTGATTTAATATCATTTTCGATCGTTTTATAGGGTTTAGAGCGTGCATGTCTAAATGGGCTTTATAGTGAACCCGTTCGAATTTTAACCGAGTAAAAAGCTCAAATTTTGAGTTTAAGTTGTATTTTTATGTTCAAAAGCCCATAATTAACTATTTGAACCCATAAAATTTGATTTAATATCATTTTCGATCGTTTTATAAGGTTTAGAGCGTGCATGTCTAAATGGGCTTTATAGTGAACCCGTTCGAATTTTAACCGAGTAAAAAGCTCAAATTTTGAGTTTAAGTTGTCTTTTTAGGTTCAAAAGCCCATAATAAACTATTTGAACCCATAAAATTTGATTTAATATAATTTTCTATCATTTTATAGCGTTTAGAGCGTGCATGTCTAAATGGGCTTTATAGTGAACCCGTTCGAATTTTAACCGAGTAAAAAGCTCAAATTTTGAGTTTAAGTTGTGTTTTTAGGTTTAAAAGCCCATAATTAACAATTTGAACCCATAAAATTTGATTTAATATCATTTTCGATCGTTTTATAGGGTTTAGAGCATGCATGTCTAAATGGGCTTTTTAGTGAACCCCTTCGAATTTTAACCGAGTAAAAAGCTCAAATTTTGAGTTTAAGTTGTATTTTTAGGTTAAAAAGCCCATAATTAACTATTTGAACCCATAAAATTTGATTTAATATCATTTTCGATCGTTTTATAGGGTTTAGAGCGTGCATGTCTAAATGGCCTTTATAGTGAACCCGTTCGAATTTTAACCGAGTAAAAAGCTCAAATTTTGCGTTTAAGTTGTATTTTTAGGTTCAAAAGCCCATAATAAACTATTTGAACCCATAAAATTTGATTTAATATCATTTTCGATCGTTTTATAGGGTTTAGAGCGTGCATGTCTAAATGGGCTTTATAGTGAACCCGTTCGAATTTTAACCGAGTAAAAAGCTCAAATTTTGAGTTTAAGTTGTATTTTTAGGTTAAAAAGCACATGATTAACTATTTGAACCCATGAAATTTGATTTAATATCATTTTCGATCGTTTTAAAGTGTTTAGTGCGTGCTTGTCTAAATGGGCATTTTAGTGAACCCGTTCGAATTTTAACCGAGTAAAAAGCTCAAATTTTGTGTTTAAGTTGTATTTTTAGGTTTAAAAGCCCATAATTAACTATTTGAACCCATAAAATTTGATTTAATATCATTTTCGATCGTTTTATAGGGTTTAGAGCATGCATGTCTAAATGGGCTTTTTAGTGAACCCCTTCGAATTTTAACCGAGTAAAAAGCTCAAATTTTGAGTTTAAGTTGTATTTTTAGGTTCAAAAGCCCATAATTAACTATTTGAACCCATAAAATTTGATTTAATATCATTTTCGATCGTTTTATAGGGTTTAGAGCGTGCATGTCTAAATGGGCTTTATAGTAAACCAGTTCGAATTTTAACCGGGTAAAAAGCTCAAATTTTGCGTTTAAGTTGTATTTTTAGGTTCAAAAGCCCATAATAAACTATTTGAACCCATAAAATTTGATTTAATATCATTTTCGATCGTTTTATAGGGTTTAGAGCGTGCATGTCTAAATGGGCTTTATAGTGAACCCGTTCGAATTTTAACCGAGTAAAAAGCTCAAATTTTGAGTTTAAGTTGTATTTTTATGTTCAAAAGCCCATAATTAACTATTTGAACCCATAAAATTTGATTTAATATCATTTTCGATCGTTTTATAGGGTTTAGAGCGTGCATGTCTAAATGGGCTTTATAGTAAACCAGTTCGAATTTTAACCGAGTAAAAACCTCAAATTTTGAGTTTAAGTTGTATTTTTAGGCTAAAAAGCACATGATTAACTATTTGAACCCATGAAATTTGATTTAATATCATTTTCGATCGTTTTAAAGTGTTTAGTGCGTGCTTGTCTAAATGGGCATTTTAGTGAACCCGTTCGAATTTTAACCGAGTAAAAAGCTCAAATTTTGCGTTTAAGTTGTATTTTTAGGTTCAAAAGCCCATAACTAACTATTTGAACCCATAAAATTTGATTGAATATCATTTTCAATCGTTTTATAGGGTTTATAGCGTGCATGTCTAAATGGGCTTTATAGTAAACCCGTTCGAATTTTAACCGAGTAAAAAGCTCAAATTTTGCGTTTAAGTTGTATTTTTAGGTTCAAAAGCCCATAAGTAACTATTTGAACCCATAAAATTTGATTTAATATCATTTTCGATTGTTTTATAGGGTTTAGAGAATGCATGTCTAAATTGGCTTTTTAGTGAACCCGTTCGAATTTTAACCGTGTAAAAAGCTCAAATTTTGAGTTTAAGTTGTATTTTTAGGTTAAAAAGCACATGATTAACTATTTGAACCCATGAAATTTGATTTAATATCATTTTCGATCGTTTTATAGGGTTTAGACCGTGCATGTCTAAATGGGCATTATAGTAAACCCGTTCGAATTTTAACCGAGTAAAAAGCTCAAATTTTGCGTTTAAGTTGTATTTTTAGGTTCAAAAGCCCATAATAAACTATTTGAACCCATAAAATTTGATTTAATATCATTTTCGATCGTTTTATAGGGTTTAGAGCGTGCATGTCTAAATGGGCTTTATAGTGAACCCGTTCGAATTTTAACCGAGTAAAAAGCTCAAATTTTGAGTTTAAGTTGTATTTTTAGGTTAAAAAGCACATGATTAACTATTTGAACCCATGAAATTTGATTTAATATCATTTTCGATCGTTTTAAAGTGTTTAGTGCGTGCTTGTCTAAATGGGCATTTTAGTGAACCCGTTCGAATTTTAACCGAGTAAAAAGCTCAAATTTTGTGTTTAAGTTGTATTTTTAGGTTTAAAAGCCCATAATTAACTATTTGAACCCATAAAATTTGATTTAATATCATTTTCGATCGTTTTATAGGGTTTAGAGCATGCATGTCTAAATGGGCTTTTTAGTGAACCCCTTCGAATTTTAACCGAGTAAAAAGCTCAAATTTTGAGTTTAAGTTGTATTTTTAGGTTCAAAAGCCCATAATTAACTATTTGAACCCATAAAATTTGATTTAATATCATTTTCGATCGTTTTATAGGGTTTAGAGCATGCATGACTAAATGGGCTTTTTAGTGAACCAGTTTGAATTTTAACCGAGTAAAAAGCTCAAATTTTGTGTTTAAGTTGTATTTTTATGTTCAAAAGCCAATAATTAACTATTTGAACCCATAAAATTTGATTTAATATCATTTTCGATCGTTTTATACGGTTTAGAGCGTGCATGTCTAAATGGGCTTTATAGTAAACCAATTCGAATTTTAACCGCGTAAAAAGCTCAAATTTTGCGTTTAAGTTGTATTTTTAGGTTCAAAAGCCCATAATAAACTATTTGAACCCATAAAATTTGATTTAATATCATTTTCGATCGTTTTATAGGGTTTAGAGCGTGCATGTCTAAATGGGCTTTATAGTGAACCCGTTCAAATTTTAACCGGGTATAAAGCTCAAATTTTGCGTTTAAGTTGTATTTTTAGGTTCAAAAGCCCACAATAAACTATTTGAACCCATAAAATTTGATTTAATATCATTTTCGATCGTTTTATAGGGTTTAGAGCGTGCATGTCTAAATGGGCTTTATAGTGAACCCGTTCGAATTTTAACCGAGTATAAAGCTCAAATTTTGCGTTTAAGTTGTATTTTTAGGTTTAAAAGCCCATAATTAACTATTTGAACCCATAAAATTTGATTTAATATCATTTTCGATCGTTTTATAGGGTTTAGAGCATGCATGTCTAAATGGGCTTTTTAGTGAACCCATTCGAATTTTAACCGAGTAAAAAGCTCAAATTTTGAGTTTAAGTTGTATTTTTAGGTTCAAAAGCCCATAATTAACTATTTGAACCCATAAAATTTGATTTAATATCATTTTCGATCGTTTTATAGGGTTTAGAGCGTGCATGTCTAAATGGGCTTTATAGTAAACCAGTTCGAATTTTAACCGAGTAAAAAGCTCAAATTTTGCGTTTAAGTTTTATTTTTAGGTTCAACAGCCCATAATAAACTATTTGAACCCATAAAATTTGATTTAATATCATTTTCGATCGTTTTATAGGGTTTAGAGCGTGCATGTCTAAATGGGCTTTATAGTGAACCCGTTCGAATTTTAACCGAGTAAAAAGCTCAAATTTTGAGTTTAAGTTGTATTTTTATGTTCAAAAGCCCATAATTAACTATTTGAACCCATAAAATTTGATTTAATATCATTTTCGATCGTTTTATAGGGTTTAGAGCGTGCATGTCTAAATGGGCTTTATAGTGAACCCGTTCGAATTTTAACCGAGTAAAAAGCTCAAATTTTGAGTTTAAGTTGTCTTTTTAGGTTCAAAAGCCCATAATAAACTATTTGAACCCATAAAATTTGATTTAATATAATTTTCTATCATTTTATAGCGTTTAGAGCGTGCATGTCTAAATGGGCTTTATAGTGAACCCGTTCGAATTTTAACCGAGTAAAAAGCTCAAATTTTGAGTTTAAGTTGTGTTTTTAGGTTTAAAAGCCCATAATTAACAATTTGAACCCATAAAATTTGATTTAATATCATTTTCGATCGTTTTATAGGGTTTAGAGCATGCATGTCTAAATGGGCTTTTTAGTGAACCCCTTCGAATTTTAACCGAGTAAAAAGCTCAAATTTTGAGTTTAAGTTGTATTTTTAGGTTAAAAACCACATGATTAACTATTTGAACCCATGAAATTTGATTTAATATCATTTTCGATCGTTTTAAAGTGTTTAGTGCGTGCTTGTCTAAATGGGCATTTTAGTGAACCCGTTCGAATTTTAACCGAGTAAAAAGCTCAAATTTTGTGTTTAAGTTGTATTTTTAGGTTTAAAAGCCCATAATTAACTATTTGAACCCATAAAATTTGATTTAATATCATTTTCGATCGTTTTATAGGGTTTAGAGCATGCATGTCTAAATGGGCTTTTTAGTGAACCCCTTCGAATTTTAACCGAGTAAAAAGCTCAAATTTTGAGTTTAAGTTGTCTTTTTAGGTTCAAAAGCCCATAATAAACTATTTGAACCCATAAAATTTGATTTAATATAATTTTCTATCATTTTATAGCGTTTAGAGCGTGCATGTCTAAATGGGCTTTATAGTGAACCCGTTCGAATTTTAACCGAGTAAAAAGCTCAAATTTTGAGTTTAAGTTGTGTTTTTAGGTTTAAAAGCCCATAATTAACAATTTGAACCCATAAAATTTGATTTAATATCATTTTCGATCGTTTTATAGGGTTTAGAGCATGCATGTCTAAATGGGCTTTTTAGTGAACCCCTTCGAATTTTAACCGAGTAAAAAGCTCAAATTTTGAGTTTAAGTTCTATTTTTAGGTTAAAAAGCCCATAATTAACTATTTGAACCCATAAAATTTGATTTAATATCATTTTCGATCGTTTTATAGGGTTTAGAGCGTGCATGTCTAAATGGGCTTTATAGTGAACCCGTTCGAATTTTAACCGAGTAAAAAGCTCAAATTTTGCGTTTAAGTTGTATTTTTAGGTTCAAAAGCCCATAATAAACTATTTGAACCCATAAAATTTGATTTAATATCATTTTCGATCGTTTTATAGGGTTTAGAGCGTGCATGTCTAAATGGGCTTTATAGTGAACCCGTTCGAATTTTAACCGAGTAAAAAGCTCAAATTTTGAGTTTAAGTTGTATTTTTAGGTTAAAAAGCACATGATTAACTATTTGAACCCATGAAATTTGATTTAATATCATTTTTGATCGTTTTAAAGTGTTTAGTGCGTGCTTGTCTAAATGGGCATTTTAGTGAACCCGTTCGAATTTTAACCGAGTAAAAAGCTCAAATTTTGTGTTTAAGTTGTATTTTTAGGTTTAAAAGCCCATAATAAACTATTTGAACCCATAAAATTTGATTTAATATCATTTTCGATCGTTTTATAGGGTTTAGAGCATGCATGTCTAAATGGGCTTTTTAGTGAACCCCTTCGAATTTTAACCGAGTAAAAAGCTCAAATTTTGAGTTTAAGTTGTATTTTTAGGTTCAAAAGCCCATAATTAACTATTTGAACCCATAAAATTTGATTTAATATCATTTTCGATCGTTTTATAGGGTTTAGAGCGTGCATGTCTAAATGGGCTTTATAGTGAACCCGTTCGAATTTTAACCGAGTAAAAAGCTCAAATTTTGAGTTTAAGTTGTATTTTTAGGTTAAAAAGCACATGATTAACTATTTGAACCCATGAAATTTGATTTAATATCATTTTCGATCGTTTTAAAGTGTTTAGTGCGTGCTTGTCTAAATGGGCATTTTAGTGAACCCGTTCGAATTTTAACCGAGTAAAAAGCTCAAATTTTGTGTTTAAGTTGTATTTTTAGGTTTAAAAGCCCATAATTAACTATTTGAACCCATAAAATTTGATTTAATATCATTTTCGATCGTTTTATAGGGTTTAGAGCATGCATGTCTAAATGGGCTTTTTAGTGAACCCCTTCGAATTTTAACCGAGTAAAAAGCTCAAATTTTGAGTTTAAGTTGTATTTTTAGGTTCAAAAGCCCATAATTAACTATTTGAACCCATAAAATTTGATTTAATATCATTTTCGATCGTTTTATAGGGTTTAGAGCATGCATGTCTAAATGGGCTTTTTAGTGAACCCCTTCGAATTTTAACCGAGTAAAAAGCTCAAATTTTGAGTTTAAGTTGTATTTTTAGGTTCAAAAGCCCATAATTAACTATTTGAACCCATAAAATTTGATTTAATATCATTTTCGATCGTTTTATAGGGTTTAGAGCGTGCATGTCTAAATGGGCTTTATAGTCAACCAGTTCGAATTTTAACCGGGTAAAAAGCTCAAATTTTGCGTTTAAGTTGTATTTTTAGGTTCAAAAGCCCATAATAAACTATTTGAACCCATAAAATTTGATTTAATATCATTTTCGATCGTTTTATAGGGTTTAGAGCGTGCATGTCTAAATGGGCTTTATAGTGAACCCGTTCGAATTTTAACCGAGTAAAAAGCTCAAATTTTGAGTTTAAGTTGTATTTTTATGTTCAAAAGCCCATAATAAACTATTTGAACCCATAAAATTTGATTTAATATCATTTTCGATCGTTTTATAGGGTTTAGAGCGTGCATGTCTAAATGGGCTTTATAGTAAACCAGTTCGAATTTTAACCGAGTAAAAACCTCAAATTTTGAGTTTAAGTTGTATTTTTAGGCTAAAAAGCACATGATTAACTATTTGAACCCATGAAATTTGATTTAATATCATTTTCGATCGTTTTAAAGTGTTTAGTGCGTGCTTGTCTAAATGGGCATTTTAGTGAACCCGTTCGAATTTTAACCGAGTAAAAAGCTCAAATTTTGCGTTTAAGTTGTATTTTTAGGTTCAAAAGCCCATAACTAACTATTTGAACCCATAAAATTTGATTGAATATCATTTTCAATCGTTTTATAGGGTTTATAGCGTGCATGTCTAAATGGGCTTTATAGTAAACCCGTTCGAATTTTAACCGAGTAAAAAGCTCAAATTTTGCGTTTAAGTTGTATTTTTAGGTTCAAAAGCCCATAACTAACTATTTGAACCCATAAAATTTGATTTAATATCATTTTCGATTGTTTTATAGGGTTTAGAGAATGCATGTCTAAATTGGCTTTTTAGTGAACCCGTTCGAATTTTAACCGTGTAAAAAGCTCAAATTTTGAGTTTAAGTTGTATTTTTAGGTTAAAAAGCACATGATTAACTATTTGAACCCATGAAATTTGATTTAATATCATTTTCGATCGTTTTATAGGGTTTAGACCGTGCATGTCTAAATGGGCATTATAGTAAACCCGTTCGAATTTTAACCGAGTAAAAAGCTCAAATTTTGCGTTTAAGTTGTATTTTTAGGTTCAAAAGCCCATAATAAACTATTTGAACCCATAAAATTTGATTTAATATCATTTTCGATCGTTTTATAGGGTTTAGAGCGTGCATGTCTAAATGGGCTTTATAGTGAACCCGTTCGAATTTTAACCGAGTAAAAAGCTCAAATTTTGAGTTTAAGTTGTATTTTTAGGTTAAAAAGCACATGATTAACTATTTGAACCCATGAAATTTGATTTAATATCATTTTCGATCGTTTTAAAGTGTTTAGTGCGTGCTTGTCTAAATGGGCATTTTAGTGAACCCGTTCGAATTTTAACCGAGTAAAAAGCTCAAATTTTGTGTTTAAGTTGTATTTTTAGGTTTAAAAGCCCATAATTAACTATTTGAACCCATAAAATTTGATTTAATATCATTTTCGATCGTTTTATAGGGTTTAGAGCATGCATGTCTAAATGGGCTCTTTAGTGAACCCCTTCGAATTTTAACCGAGTAAAAAGCTCAAATTTTGAGTTTAAGTTGTATTTTTAGGTTCAAAAGCCCATAATTAACTATTTGAACCCATAAAATTTGATTTAATATCATTTTCGATCGTTTTATAGGGTTTAGAGCATGCATGACTAAATGGGCTTTTTAGTGAACCAGTTTGAATTTTAACCGAGTAAAAAGCTCAAATTTTGTGTTTAAGTTGTATTTTTATGTTCAAAAGCCAATAATTAACTATTTGAACCCATAAAATTTGATTTAATATCATTTTCGATCGTTTTATACGGTTTAGAGCGTGCATGTCTAAATGGGCTTTATAGTAAACCAGTTCGAATTTTAACCGCGTAAAAAGCTCAAATTTTGCGTTTAAGTTGTATTTTTAGGTTCAAAAGCCCATAATAAACTATTTGAACCCATAAAATTTGATTTAATATCATTTTCGATCGTTTTATAGGGTTTAGAGCGTGCATGTCTAAATGGGCTTTATAGTGAACCCGTTCGAATTTTAACCGGGTATAAAGCTCAAATTTTGCGTTTAAGTTGTATTTTTAGGTTCAAAAGCCCACAATAAACTATTTGAACCCATAAAATTTGATTTAATATCATTTTCGATCGTTTTATAGGGTTTAGAGCGTGCATGTCTAAATGGGCTTTATAGTGAAGCCGTTCGAATTTTAACCGAGTAAAAAGCTCAAATTTTGAGTTTAAGTTGTATTTTTAGGTTAAAAAGCACATGATTAACTATTTGAACCCATGAAATTTGATTTAATATCATTTTTGATCGTTTTAAAGTGTTTAGTGCGTGCTTGTCTAAATGGGCATTTTAGTGAACCCGTTCGAATTTTAACCGAGTAAAAAGCTCAAATTTTGTGTTTAAGTTGTATTTTTAGGTTTAAAAGCCCATAATAAACTATTTGAACCCATAAAATTTGATTTAATATCATTTTCGATCGTTTTATAGGGTTTAGAGCATGCATGTCTAAATGGGCTTTTTAGTGAACCCCTTCGAATTTTAACCGAGTAAAAAGCTCAAATTTTGAGTTTAAGTTGTATTTTTAGGTTCAAAAGCCCATAATTAACTATTTGAACCCATAAAATTTGATTTAATATCATTTTCGATCGTTTTATAGGGTTTAGAGCGTGCATGTCTAAATGGGCTTTATAGTGAACCCGTTCGAATTTTAACCGAGTAAAAAGCTCAAATTTTGAGTTTAAGTTGTATTTTTAGGTTAAAAAGCACATGATTAACTATTTGAACCCATGAAATTTGATTTAATATCATTTTCGATCGTTTTAAAGTGTTTAGTGCGTGCTTGTCTAAATGGGCATTTTAGTGAACCCGTTCGAATTTTAACCGAGTAAAAAGCTCAAATTTTGTGTTTAAGTTGTATTTTTAGGTTTAAAAGCCCATAATAAACTATTTGAACCCATAAAATTTGATTTAATATCATTTTCGATCGTTTTATAGGGTTTAGAGCATGCATGTCTAAATGGGCTTTTTAGTGAACCCCTTCGAATTTTAACCGAGTAAAAAGCTCAAATTTTGAGTTTAAGTTGTATTTTTAGGTTCAAAAGCCCATAATTAACTATTTGAACCCATAAAATTTGATTTAATATCATTTTCGATCGTTTTATAGGGTTTAGAGCGTGCATGTCTAAATGGGCTTTATAGTGAACCCGTTCGAATTTTAACCGAGTAAAAAGCTCAAATTTTGAGTTTAAGTTGTATTTTTAGGTTAAAAAGCACATGATTAACTATTTGAACCCATGAAATTTGATTTAATATCATTTTCGATCGTTTTAAAGTGTTTAGTGCGTGCTTGTCTAAATGGGCATTTTAGTGAACCCGTTCGAATTTTAACCGAGTAAAAAGCTCAAATTTTGTGTTTAAGTTGTATTTTTAGGTTTAAAAGCCCATAATTAACTATTTGAACCCATAAAATTTGATTTAATATCATTTTCGATCGTTTTATAGGGTTTAGAGCATGCATGTCTAAATGGGCTTTTTAGTGAACCCCTTCGAATTTTAACCGAGTAAAAAGCTCAAATTTTGAGTTTAAGTTGTATTTTTAGGTTCAAAAGCCCATAATTAACTATTTGAACCCATAAAATTTGATTTAATATCATTTTCGATCGTTTTATAGGGTTTAGAGCGTGCATGTCTAAATGGGCTTTATAGTCAACCAGTTCGAATTTTAACCGGGTAAAAAGCTCAAATTTTGCGTTTAAGTTGTATTTTTAGGTTCAAAAGCCCATAATAAACTATTTGAACCCATAAAATTTGATTTAATATCATTTTCGATCGTTTTATAGGGTTTAGAGCGTGCATGTCTAAATGGGCTTTATAGTGAACCCGTTCGAATTTTAACCGAGTAAAAAGCTCAAATTTTGAGTTTAAGTTGTATTTTTATGTTCAAAAGCCCATAATTAACTATTTGAACCCATAAAATTTGATTTAATATCATTTTCGATCGTTTTATAGGGTTTAGAGCGTGCATGTCTAAATGGGCTTTATAGTAAACCAGTTCGAATTTTAACCGAGTAAAAACCTCAAATTTTGAGTTTAAGTTGTATTTTTAGGCTAAAAAGCACATGATTAACTATTTGAACCCATGAAATTTGATTTAATATCATTTTCGATCGTTTTAAAGTGTTTAGTGCGTGCTTGTCTAAATGGGCATTTTAGTGAACCCGTTCGAATTTTAACCGAGTAAAAAGCTCAAATTTTGCGTTTAAGTTGTATTTTTAGGTTCAAAAGCCCATAACTAACTATTTGAACCCATAAAATTTGATTGAATATCATTTTCAATCGTTTTATAGGGTTTATAGCGTGCATGTCTAAATGGGCTTTATAGTAAACCCGTTCGAATTTTAACCGAGTAAAAAGCTCAAATTTTGCGTTTAAGTTGTATTTTTAGGTTCAAAAGCCCATAACTAACTATTTGAACCCATAAAATTTGATTTAATATCATTTTCGATTGTTTTATAGGGTTTAGAGAATGCATGTCTAAATTGGCTTTTTAGTGAACCCGTTCGAATTTTAACCGTGTAAAAAGCTCAAATTTTCAGTTTAAGTTGTATTTTTAGGTTAAAAAGCACATGATTAACTATTTGAACCCATGAAATTTGATTTAATATCATTTTCGATCGTTTTATAGGGTTTAGACCGTGCATGTCTAAATGGGCATTATAGTAAACCCGTTCGAATTTTAACCGAGTAAAAAGCTCAAATTTTGCGTTTAAGTTGTATTTTTAGGTTCAAAAGCCCATAATAAACTATTTGAACCCATAAAATTTGATTTAATATCATTTTCGATCGTTTTATAGGGTTTAGAGCGTGCATGTCTAAATGGGCTTTATAGTGAACCCGTTCGAATTTTAACCGAGTAAAAAGCTCAAATTTTGAGTTTAAGTTGTATTTTTAGGTTAAAAAGCACATGATTAACTATTTGAACCCATGAAATTTGATTTAATATCATTTTCGATCGTTTTAAAGTGTTTAGTGCGTGCTTGTCTAAATGGGCATTTTAGTGAACCCGTTCGAATTTTAACCGAGTAAAAAGCTCAAATTTTGTGTTTAAGTTGTATTTTTAGGTTTAAAAGCCCATAATTAACTATTTGAACCCATAAAATTTGATTTAATATCATTTTCGATCGTTTTATAGGGTTTAGAGCATGCATGTCTAAATGGGCTTTTTAGTGAACCCCTTCGAATTTTAACCGAGTAAAAAGCTCAAATTTTGAGTTTAAGTTGTATTTTTAGGTTCAAAAGCCCATAATTAACTATTTGAACCCATAAAATTTGATTTAATATCATTTTCGATCGTTTTATAGGGTTTAGAGCGTGCATGTCTAAATGGGCTTTATAGTCAACCAGTTCGAATTTTAACCGGGTAAAAAGCTCAAATTTTGCGTTTAAGTTGTATTTTTAGGTTCAAAAGCCCATAATAAACTATTTGAACCCATAAAATTTGATTTAATATCATTTTCGATCGTTTTATAGGGTTTAGAGCGTGCATGTCTAAATGGGCTTTATAGTGAACCCGTTCGAATTTTAACCGAGTAAAAAGCTCAAATTTTGAGTTTAAGTTGTATTTTTATGTTCAAAAGCCCATAATTAACTATTTGAACCCATAAAATTTGATTTAATATCATTTTCGATCGTTTTATAGGGTTTAGAGCGTGCATGTCTAAATGGGCTTTATAGTAAACCAGTTCGAATTTTAACCGAGTAAAAACCTCAAATTTTGAGTTTAAGTTGTATTTTTAGGCTAAAAAGCACATGATTAACTATTTGAACCCATGAAATTTGATTTAATATCATTTTCGATCGTTTTAAAGTGTTTAGTGCGTGCTTGTCTAAATGGGCATTTTAGTGAACCCGTTCGAATTTTAACCGAGTAAAAAGCTCAAATTTTGCGTTTAAGTTGTATTTTTAGGTTCAAAAGCCCATAACTAACTATTTGAACCCATAAAATTTGATTGAATATCATTTTCAATCGTTTTATAGGGTTTATAGCGTGCATGTCTAAATGGGCTTTATAGTAAACCCGTTCGAATTTTAACCGAGTAAAAAGCTCAAATTTTGCGTTTAAGTTGTATTTTTAGGTTCAAAAGCCCATAACTAACTATTTGAACCCATAAAATTTGATTTAATATCATTTTCGATTGTTTTATAGGGTTTAGAGAATGCATGTCTAAATTGGCTTTTTAGTGAACCCGTTCGAATTTTAACCGTGTAAAAAGCTCAAATTTTGAGTTTAAGTTGTATTTTTAGGTTAAAAAGCACATGATTAACTATTTGAACCCATGAAATTTGATTTAATATCATTTTCGATCGTTTTATAGGGTTTAGACCGTGCATGTCTAAATGGGCATTATAGTAAACCCGTTCGAATTTTAACCGCGTAAAAAGCTCAAATTTTGCGTTTAAGTTGTATTTTTAGGTTCAAAAGCCCATAATAAACTATTTGAACCCATAAAATTTGATTTAATATCATTTTCGATCGTTTTATAGGGTTTAGAGCGTGCATGTCTAAATGGGCTTTATAGTGAACCCGTTCGAATTTTAACCGGGTATAAAGCTCAAATTTTGCGTTTAAGTTGTATTTTTAGGTTCAAAAGCCCACAATAAACTATTTGAACCCATAAAATTTGATTTAATATCATTTTCGATCGTTTTATAGGGTTTAGAGCGTGCATGTCTAAATGGGCTTTATAGTGAAGCCGTTCGAATTTTAACCGAGTATAAAGCTCAAATTTTGCGTTTAAGTTGTATTTTTAGGTTCAAAAGCCCATAATTAACTATTTGAACCCATAAAATTTGATTTAATATCATTTTCGATCGTTTTATAGGGTTTAGAGCATGCATGTCTAAATGGGCTTTTTAGTGAACCCATTCAAATTTTAACCGAGTAAAAAGCTCAAATTTTGAGTTTAAGTTGTATTTTTAGGTTCAAAAGCCCATAATTAACTATTTGAACCCATAAAATTTGATTTAATATCATTTTCGATCGTTTTATAGGGTTTAGAGCGTGCATGTCTAAATGGGCTTTATAGTAAACCAGTTCGAATTTTAACCGAGTAAAAAGCTCAAATTTTGCGTTTAAGTTTTATTTTTAGGTTCAACAGCCCATAATAAACTATTTGAACCCATAAAATTTGATTTAATATCATTTTCGATCGTTTTATAGGGTTTAGAGCGTGCATGTCTAAATGGGCTTTATAGTGAACCCGTTCGAATTTTAACCGAGTAAAAAGCTCAAATTTTGAGTTTAAGTTGTATTTTTATGTTCAAAAGCCCATAATTAACTATTTGAACCCATAAAATTTGATTTAATATCATTTTCGATCGTTTTATAGGGTTTAGAGCGTGCATGTCTAAATGGGCTTTATAGTGAACCCGTTCGAATTTTAACCGAGTAAAAAGCTCAAATTTTGAGTTTAAGTTGTCTTTTTAGGTTCAAAAGCCCATAATAAACTATTTGAACCCATAAAATTTGATTTAATATAATTTTCTATCATTTTATAGCGTTTAGAGCGTGCATGTCTAAATGGGCTTTATAGTGAACCCGTTCGAATTTTAACCGAGTAAAAAGCTCAAATTTTGAGTTTAAGTTGTGTTTTTAGGTTTAAAAGCCCATAATTAACAATTTGAACCCATAAAATTTGATTTAATATCATTTTCGATCGTTTTATAGGGTTTAGAGCATGCATGTCTAAATGGGCTTTTTAGTGAACCCCTTCGAATTTTAACCGAGTAAAAAGCTCAAATTTTGAGTTTAAGTTGTATTTTTAGGTTAAAAACCACATGATTAACTATTTGAACCCATGAAATTTGATTTAATATCATTTTCGATCGTTTTAAAGTGTTTAGTGCGTGCTTGTCTAAATGGGCATTTTAGTGAACCCGTTCGAATTTTAACCGAGTAAAAAGCTCAAATTTTGTGTTTAAGTTGTATTTTTAGGTTTAAAAGCCCATAATTAACTATTTGAACCCATAAAATTTGATTTAATATCATTTTCGATCGTTTTATAGGGTTTAGAGCATGCATGTCTAAATGGGCTTTTTAGTGAACCCCTTCGAATTTTAACCGAGTAAAAAGCTCAAATTTTGAGTTTAAGTTGTATTTTTAGGTTCAAAAGCCCATAATTAACTATTTGAACCCATAAAATTTGATTTAATATCATTTTCGATCGTTTTATAGGGTTTAGAGCGTGCATGTCTAAATGGGCTTTATAGTAAACCAGTTCGAATTTTAACCGGGTAAAAAGCTCAAATTTTGCGTTTAAGTTGTATTTTTAGGTTCAAAAGCCCATAACTAACTATTTGAACCCATAAAATTTGATTTAATATCATTTTCGATTGTTTTATAGGGTTTAGAGAATGCATGTCTAAATTGGCTTTTTACTGAACCCGTTCGAATTTTAACCGTGTAAAAAGCTCAAATTTTGAGTTTAAGTTGTATTTTTAGGTTAAAAAGCACATGATTAACTATTTGAACCCATGAAATTTGATTTAATATCATTTTCGATCGTTTTATAGGGTTTAGACCGTGCATGTCTAAATGGGCTTTATAGTAAACCAGTTCGAATTTTAACCGAGTAAAAACCTCAAATTTTGAGTTTAAGTTGTATTTTTAGGCTAAAAAGCACATGATTAACTATTTGAACCCATAAAATTTGATTTAATATCATTTTCGATCGTTTTATAGGGTTTAGAGCGTGCATGTCTAAATGGGCTTTATAGTGAACCCGTTCGAATTTTAACCGAGTAAAAAGCTCAAATTTTGAGTTTAAGTTGTATTTTTAGGTTAAAAAGCACATGATTAACTATTTGAACCCATGAAATTTGATTTAATATCATTTTCGATCGTTTTAAAGTGTTTAGTGCGTGCTTGTCTAAATGGGCATTTTAGTGAACCCGTTCGAATTTTAACCGAGTAAAAAGCTCAAATTTTGTGTTTAAGTTGTATTTTTAGGTTTAAAAGCCCATAATTAACTATTTGAACCCATAAAATTTGATTTAATATCATTTTCGATCGTTTTATAGGGTTTAGAGCATGCATGTCTAAATGGGCTTTTTAGTGAACCCCTTCGAATTTTAACCGAGTAAAAAGCTCAAATTTTGTGTTTAAGTTGTATTTTTAGGTTTAAAAGCCCATAATTAACTATTTGAACCCATAAAATTTGATTTAATATCATTTTCGATCGTTTTATAGGGTTTAGAGCATGCATGTCTAAATGGGCTTTTTACTGAACCCATTCGATTTTAACCGAGTAAAAAGCTCAAATTTTGAGTTTAAGTTGTATTTTTAGGTTCAAAAGCCCATAATTAACTATTTGAACCCATAAAATTTGATTTAATATCATTTTCGATCGTTTTATAGGGTTTAGAGCGTGCATGTCTAAATGGGCTTTATAGTAAACCCGTTCGAATTTTAACCGAGTAAAAAGCTCAAATTTTGCGTTTAAGTTGTATTTTTAGGTTCAAAAGCCCATAATAAACTATTTGAACCCATAAAATTTGATTTAATATCATTTTCGATCGTTTTATAGGGTTTAGAGCGTGCATGTCTAAATGGGCTTTATAGTGAACCCGTTCGAATTTTAACCGAGTAAAAAGCTCAAATTTTGAGTTTAAGTTGTATTTTTAGGTTCAAAAGCCCATAATTAACTATTTGAACCCATAAAATTTGATTTAATATCATTTTCGATCGTTTTATAGGGTTTAGAGCGTGCATGTCTAAATGGGCTTTATAGTAAACCAGTTCGAATTTTAACCGAGTAAAAACCTCAAATTTTGAGTTTAAGTTGTATTTTTAGGCTAAAAAGCACATGATTAACTATTTGAACCCATGAAATTTGATTTAATATCATTTTCGATCGTTTTAAAGTGTTTAGTGCGTGCTTGTCTAAATGGGCATTTTAGTGAACCCGTTCGAATTTTAACCGAGTAAAAAGCTCAAATTTTGCGTTTAAGTTGTATTTTTAGGTTCAAAAGCCCATAACTAACTATTTGAACCCATAAAATTTGATTGAATATCATTTTCAATCGTTTTATAGGGTTTATAGCGTGCATGTCTAAATGGGCTTTATAGTGAACCCGTTCGAATTTTAACCGAGTAAAAAGCTCAAATTTTGCGTTTAAGTTGTATTTTTAGGTTCAAAAGCCCATAACTAACTATTTGAACCCATAAAATTTGATTTAATATCATTTTCGATTGTTTTATAGGGTTTAGAGAATGCATGTCTAAATTGGCTTTTTAGTGAACCCGTTCGAATTTTAAACGTGTAAAAAGCTCAAATTTTGAGTTTAAGTTGTATTTTTAGGTTAAAAAGCACATGATTAACTATTTGAACCCATGAAATTTGATTTAATATCATTTTCGATCGTTTTATAGGGTTTAGACCGTGCATGTCTAAATGGGCATTATAGTAAACCCGTTCGAATTTTAACCGAGTAAAAAGCTCAAATTTTGCGTTTAAGTTGTATTTTTAGGTTCAAAAGCCCATAATAAACTATTTGAACCCATAAAATTTGATTTAATATCATTTTCGATCGTTTTATAGGGCTTAGAGCGTGCATGTCTAAATGGGTTTTATAGTGAACCCGTTCGAATTTTAACCGAGTAAAAAGCTCAAATTTTGCGTTTAAGTTGTATTTTTAGGTTCAAAAGCCCATAACTAACTATTTGAACCCATAAAATTTGATTTAATATCATTTTCGATTGTTTTATAGGGTTTAGAGAATGCATGTCTAAATTGGCTTTTTACTGAACCCGTTCGAATTTTAACCGTGTAAAAAGCTCAAATTTTGAGTTTAAGTTGTATTTTTAGGTTAAAAAGCACATGATTAACTATTTGAACCCATGAAATTTGATTTAATATCATTTTCGATCGTTTTATAGGGTTTAGACCGTGCATGTCTAAATGGGCTTTATAGTAAACCAGTTCGAATTTTAACCGAGTAAAAACCTCAAATTTTGAGTTTAAGTTGTATTTTTAGGCTAAAAAGCACATGATTAACTATTTCAACCCATAAAATTTGATTTAATATCATTTTCGATCGTTTTATAGGGTTTAGAGCGTGCATGTCTAAATGGGCTTTATAGTGAACCAGTTCGAATTTTAACCGAGTAAAAAGCTCAAATTTTGAGTTTAAGTTGTATTTTTAGGTTCAAAAGCCCATAATTAACTATTTGAACCCATAAAATTTGATTTAATATCATTTTCGATCGTTTTATAGGGTTTAGAGCGTGCATGTCTAAATGGGCTTTATAGTAAACCAGTTCGAATTTTAACCGAGTAAAAAGCTCAAATTTTGCGTTTAAGTTTTATTTTTAGGTTCAACAGCCCATAATAAACTATTTGAACCCATAAAATTTGATTTAATATCATTTTCGATCGTTTTATAGGGTTTAGAGCGTGCATGTCTAAATGGGCTTTATAGTGAACCCGTTCGAATTTTAACCGAGTAAAAAGCTCAAATTTTGAGTTTAAGTTGTATTTTTATGTTCAAAAGCCCATAATTAACTATTTGAACCCATAAAATTTGATTTAATATCATTTTCGATCGTTTTATAGGGTTTAGAGCGTGCATGTCTAAATGGGCTTTATAGTGAACCCGTTCGAATTTTAACCGAGTAAAAAGCTCAAATTTTGAGTTTAAGTTGTCTTTTTAGGTTCAAAAGCCCATAATAAACTATTTGAACCCATAAAATTTGATTTAATATAATTTTCTATCATCTTATAGCGTTTAGAGCGTGCATGTCTAAATGGGCTTTATAGTGAACCCATTCGAATTTTAACCGAGTAAAAAGCTCAAATTTTGAGTTTAAGTTGTGTTTTTAGGTTTAAAAGCCCATAATTAACAATTTGAACCCATAAAATTTGATTTAATATCATTTTCGATCGTTTTATAGGGTTTAGGGCATGCATGTCTAAATGGGCTTTTTAGTGAACCCCTTCGAATTTTAACCGAGTAAAAAGCTCAAATTTTGAGTTTAAGTTGTATTTTTAGGTTAAAAAGCCCATAATTAACTATTTGAACCCATAAAATTTGATTTAATATCATTTTCGATCGTTTTATAGGGTTTAGAGCGTGCATGTCTAAATGGGCTTTATAGTGAACCCGTTCGAATTTTAACCGAGTAAAAAGCTCAAATTTTGCGTTTAAGTTGTATTTTTAGGTTCAAAAGCCCATAATAAACTATTTGAACCCATAAAATTTGATTTAATATCATTTTCGATCGTTTTATAGGGTTTAGAGCGTGCATGTCTAAATGGGCTTTATAGTGAAGCCGTTCGAATTTTAACCGAGTATAAAGCTCAAATTTTGCGTTTAAGTTGTATTTTTAGGTTTAAAAGCCCATAATTAACTATTTGAACCCATAAAATTTGATTTAATATCATTTTCGATCGTTTTATAGGGTTTAGAGCGTGCATGTCTAAATGGGCTTTATAGTAAACCAGTTCGAATTTTAACCGGGTAAAAAGCTCAAATTTTGCGTTTAAGTTGTATTTTTAGGTTCAAAAGCCCATAATAAACTATTTGAACCCATAAAATTTGATTTAATATCATTTTCGATCGTCTTATAGGGTTTAGAGCGTGCATGTCTAAATGGGCTTTATAGTGAAGCCGTTCGAATTTTAACCGAGTATAAAGCTCAAATTTTGCGTTTAAATTGAATTTTTAGGTTTAAAAGCCCATAATTAACTATTTGAACCCATAAAATTTGATTTAATATCATTTTCGATCGTTTTATAGGGTTTAGAGCGTGCATGTCTAAATGGGCTTTATAGTAAACCAGTTCGAATTTTAACCGGGTAAAAAGCTCAAATTTTGCGTTTAAGTTGTATTTTTAGGTTCAAAAGCACATGATTAACTATTTGAACCCATGAAATTTGATTTAATATCATTTTCGATCGTTTTAAAGTGTTTAGTGCGTGCTTGTCTAAATGGGCATTTTAGTGAACCCGTTCGAATTTTAACCGAGTAAAAAGCTCAAATTTTGCGTTTAAGTTGTATTTTTAGGTTCAAAAGCCCATAATAAACTATTTGAACCCATAAAATTTGATTTAATATCATTTTCGATCGTTTTAAAGTGTTTAGTGCGTGCTTGTCTAAATGGGCATTTTAGTGAACCCGTTCGAATTTTAACCGAGTAAAAAGCTCAAATTTTGCGTTTAAGTTGTATTTTTAGGTTCAAAAGCCCATAACTAACTATTTGAACCCATAAAATTTGATTGAATATCATTTTCAATCGTTTTATAGGGTTTATAGCGTGCATGTCTAAATGGGCTTTATAGTGAACCCGTTCGAATTTTAACCGAGTAAAAAGCTCAAATTTTGAGTTTAAGTTGTATTTTTAGGTTAAAAAGCACATGATTAACTATTTGAACCCATGAAATTTGATTTAATATCATTTTCGATCGTTTTAAAGTGTTTAGTGCGTGCTTGTCTAAATGGGCATTTTAGTGAACCCGTTCGAATTTTAACCGAGTAAAAAGCTCAAATTTTGTGTTTAAGTTGTATTTTTAGGTTTAAAAGCCCATAATTAACTATTTGAACCCATAAAATTTGATTTAATATCATTTTCGATCGTTTTATAGGGTTTAGAGCATGCATGTCTAAATGGGCTTTTTAGTGAACCCCTTCGAATTTTAACCGAGTAAAAAGCTCAAATTTTGAGTTTAAGTTGTATTTTTAGGTTCAAAAGCCCATAATTAACTATTTGAACCCATAAAATTTGATTTAATATCATTTTCGATCGTTTTATAGGGTTTAGAGCGTGCATGTCTAAATGGGCTTTATAGTAAACCCGTTCGAATTTTAACTGAGTAAAAAGCTCAAATTTTGCGTTTAAGTTGTATTTTTAGGTTCAAAAGCCCATAACTAACTATTTGAACCCATAAAATTTGATTTAATATCATTTTCGATTGTTTTATAGGGTTTAGAGAATGCATGTCTAAATTGGCTTTTTAGTGAACCCGTTCGAATTTTAAACGTGTAAAAAGCTCAAATTTTGAGTTTAAGTTGTATTTTTAGGTTAAAAAGCACATGATTAACTATTTGAACCCATGAAATTTGATTTAATATCATTTTCGATCGTTTTAAAGTGTTTAGTGCGTGCTTGTCTAAATGGGCATTTTAGTGAACCCGTTCGAATTTTAACCGAGTAAAAAGCTCAAATTTTGCGTTTAAGTTGTATTTTTAGGTTCAAAAGCCCATAATAAACTATTTGAACCCATAAAATTTCATTTAATATCATTTTCGATCGTTTTATAGGGTTTAGAGCGTGCATGTCTAAATGGGCTTTATAGTAAACCAGTTCGAATTTTAACCGAGTAAAAACCTCAAATTTTGAGTTTAAGTTGTATTTTTAGGCTAAAAAGCACATGATTAACTATTTGAACCCATGAAATTTGATTTAATATCATTTTCGATCGTTTTAAAGTGTTTAGTGCGTGCTTGTCTAAATGGGCATTTTAGTGAACCCGTTCGAATTTTAACCGAGTAAAAAGCTCAAATTTTGCGTTTAAGTTGTATTTTTAGGTTCAAAAGCCCATAACTAACTATTTGAACCCATAAAATTTGATTGAATATCATTTTCAATCGTTTTATAGGATTTATAGCGTGCATGTCTAAATGGGCTTTATAGTGAACCCGTTCGAATTTTAACCGAGTAAAAAGCTCAAATTTTGAGTTTAAGTTGTATTTTTAGGTTAAAAAGCACATGATTAACTATTTGAACCCATGAAATTTGATTTAATATCATTTTCGATCGTTTTAAAGTGTTTAGTGCGTGCTTGTCTAAATGGGCATTTTAGTGAACCCGTTCGAATTTTAACCGAGTAAAAAGCTCAAATTTTGAGTTTAAGTTGTATTTTTAGGTTAAAAAGCCCATAATTAACTATTTGAACCCATAAAATTTGATTTAATATCATTTTCGATCGTTTTATAGGGTTTAGAGCGTGCATGTCTAAATGGGCTTTATAGTGAACCCGTTCGAATTTTAACCGAGTAAAAAGCTCAAATTTTGAGTTTAAGTTGTCTTTTTAGGTTCAAAAGCCCATAATAAACTATTTGAACCCATAAAATTTGATTTAATATAATTTTCTATCATCTTATAGCGTTTAGAGCGTGCATGTCTAAATGGGCTTTATAGTGAACCCGTTCGAATTTTAACCGAGTAAAAAGCTCAAATTTTGAGTTTAAGTTGTGTTTTTAGGTTTAAAAGCCCATAATTAACAATTTGAACCCATAAAATTTGATTTAATATCATTTTCGATCGTTTTATAGGGTTTAGGGCATGCATGTCTAAATGGGCTTTTTAGTGAACCCCTTCGAATTTTAACCGAGTAAAAAGCTCAAATTTTGAGTTTAAGTTGTATTTTTAGGTTAAAAAGCCCATAATTAACTATTTGAACCCATAAAATTTGATTTAATATCATTTTCGATCGTTTTATAGGGTTTAGAGCGTGCATGTCTAAATGGGCTTTATAGTGAACCCGTTCGAATTTTAACCGAGTAAAAAGCTCAAATTTTGCGTTTAAGTTGTATTTTTAGGTTCAAAAGCCCATAATAAACTATTTGAACCCATAAAATTTGATTTAATATCATTTTCGATCGTTTTATAGGGTTTAGAGCGTGCATGTCTAAATGGGCTTTATAGTGAAGCCGTTCGAATTTTAACCGAGTATAAAGCTCAAATTTTGCGTTTAAGTTGTATTTTTAGGTTTAAAAGCCCATAATTAACTATTTGAACCCATAAAATTTGATTTAATATCATTTTCGATCGTTTTATAGGGTTTAGAGCGTGCATGTCTAAATGGGCTTTATAGTAAACCAGTTCGAATTTTAACCGGGTAAAAAGCTCAAATTTTGCGTTTAAGTTGTATTTTTAGGTTCAAAAGCCCATAATAAACTATTTGAACCCATAAAATTTGATTTAATATCATTTTCGATCGTTTTATAGGGTTTAGAGCGTGCATGTCTAAATGGGCTTTATAGTGAAGCCGTTCGAATTTTAACCGAGTATAAAGCTCAAATTTTGCGTTTAAATTGAATTTTTAGGTTTAAAAGCCCATAATTAACTATTTGAACCCATAAAATTTGATTTAATATCATTTTCGATCGTTTTATAGGGTTTAGAGCGTGCATGTCTAAATGGGCTTTATAGTAAACCAGTTCGAATTTTAACCGGGTAAAAAGCTCAAATTTTGCGTTTAAGTTGTATTTTTAGGTTCAAAAGCCCATAATAAACTATTTGAACCCATAAAATTTGATTTAATATCATTTTCGATCGTTTTATAGGGTTTAGAGCGTGCATGTCTAAATGGGCTTTATAGTGAACCCGTTCGAATTTTAACCGAGTAAAAAGCTCAAATTTTGAGTTTAAGTTGTATTTTTATGTTCAAAAGCCCATAATTAACTATTTGAACCCATAAAATTTGATTTAATATCATTTTCGATCGTTTTATAGGGTTTAGAGCGTGCATGTCTAAATGGGCTTTATAGTAAACCAGTTCGAATTTTAACCGGGTAAAAAGCTCAAATTTTGCGTTTAAGTTGTATTTTTAGGTTCAAAAGCACATGATTAACTATTTGAACCCATGAAATTTGATTTAATATCATTTTCGATCGTTTTAAAGTGTTTAGTGCGTGCTTGTCTAAATGGGCATTTTAGTGAACCCGTTCGAATTTTAACCGAGTAAAAAGCTCAAATTTTGCGTTTAAGTTGTATTTTTAGGTTCAAAAGCCCATAATAAACTATTTGAACCCATAAAATTTGATTTAATATCATTTTCGATCGTTTTAAAGTGTTTAGTGCGTGCTTGTCTAAATGGGCATTTTAGTGAACCCGTTCGAATTTTAACCGAGTAAAAAGCTCAAATTTTGCGTTTAAGTTGTATTTTTAGGTTCAAAAGCCCATAACTAACTATTTGAACCCATAAAATTTGATTGAATATCATTTTCAATCGTTTTATAGGGATTATAGCGTGCATGTCTAAATGGGCTTTATAGTGAACCCGTTCGAATTTTAACCGAGTAAAAAGCTCAAATTTTGAGTTTAAGTTGTATTTTTAGGTTAAAAAGCACATGATTAACTATTTGAACCCATGAAATTTGATTTAATATCATTTTCGATCGTTTTAAAGTGTTTAGTGCGTGCTTGTCTAAATGGGCATTTTAGTGAACCCGTTCGAATTTTAACCGAGTAAAAAGCTCAAATTTTGTGTTTAAGTTGTATTTTTAGGTTTAAAAGCCCATAATTAACTATTTGAACCCATAAAATTTGATTTAATATCATTTTCGATCGTTTTATAGGGTTTAGAGCATGCATGTCTAAATGGGCTTTTTAGTGAACCCCTTCGAATTTTAACCGAGTAAAAAGCTCAAATTTTGAGTTTAAGTTGTATTTTTAGGTTCAAAAGCCCATAATTAACTATTTGAACCCATAAAATTTGATTTAATATCATTTTCGATCGTTTTATAGGGTTTAGAGCGTGCATGTCTAAATGGGCTTTATAGTAAACCCGTTCTAATTTTAACTGAGTAAAAAGCTCAAATTTTGCGTTTAAGTTGTATTTTTAGGTTCAAAAGCCCATAACTAACTATTTGAACCCATAAAATTTGATTTAATATCATTTTCGATTGTTTTATAGGGTTTAGAGAATGCATGTCTAAATTGGCTTTTTAGTGAACCCGTTCGAATTTTAAACGTGTAAAAAGCTCAAATTTTGAGTTTAAGTTGTATTTTTAGGTTAAAAAGCACATGATTAACTATTTGAACCCATGAAATTTGATTTAATATCATTTTCGATCGTTTTAAAGTGTTTAGTGCGTGCTTGTCTAAATGGGCATTTTAGTGAACCCGTTCGAATTTTAACCGAGTAAAAAGCTCAAATTTTGCGTTTAAGTTGTATTTTTAGGTTCAAAAGCCCATAATAAACTATTTGAACCCATAAAATTTGATTTAATATCATTTTCGATCGTTTTATAGGGTTTAGAGCGTGCATGTCTAAATGGGCTTTATAGTAAACCAGTTCGAATTTTAACCGAGTAAAAACCTCAAATTTTGAGTTTAAGTTGTATTTTTAGGCTAAAAAGCACATGATTAACTATTTGAACCCATGAAATTTGATTTAATATCATTTTCGATCGTTTTAAAGTGTTTAGTGCGTGCTTGTCTAAATGGGCATTTTAGTGAACCCGTTCGAATTTTAACCGAGTAAAAAGCTCAAATTTTGCGTTTAAGTTGTATTTTTAGGTTCAAAAGCCCATAACTAACTATTTGAACCCATAAAATTTGATTGAATATCATTTTCAATCGTTTTATAGGATTTATAGCGTGCATGTCTAAATGGGCTTTATAGTGAACCCGTTCGAATTTTAACCGAGTAAAAAGCTCAAATTTTGAGTTTAAGTTGTATTTTTAGGTTAAAAAGCACATGATTAACTATTTGAACCCATGAAATTTGATTTAATATCATTTTCGATCGTTTTAAAGTGTTTAGTGCGTGCTTGTCTAAATGGGCATTTTAGTGAACCCGTTCGAATTTTAACCGAGTAAAAAGCTCAAATTTTGAGTTTAAGTTGTATTTTTAGGTTCAAAAGCCCATAATTAACTATTTGAACCCATAAAATTTGATTTAATATCATTTTCGATCGTTTTATAGGGTTTAGAGCGTGCATGTCTAAATGGGCTTTATAGTGAACCCGTTCGAATTTTAACCGAGTAAAAAGCTCAAATTTTGAGTTTAAGTTGTCTTTTTAGGTTCAAAAGCCCATAATAAACTATTTGAACCCATAAAATTTGATTTAATATAATTTTCTATCATCTTATAGCGTTTAGAGCGTGCATGTCTAAATGGGCTTTATAGTGAACCCGTTCGAATTTTAACCGAGTAAAAAGCTCAAATTTTGAGTTTAAGTTGTGTTTTTAGGTTTAAAAGCCCATAATTAACAATTTGAACCCATAAAATTTGATTTAATATCATTTTCGATCGTTTTATAGGGTTTAGGGCATGCATGTCTAAATGGGCTTTTTAGTGAACCCCTTCGAATTTTAACCGAGTAAAAAGCTCAAATTTTGAGTTTAAGTTGTATTTTTAGGTTAAAAAGCCCATAATTAACTATTTGAACCCATAAAATTTGATTTAATATCATTTTCGATCGTTTTATAGGGTTTAGAGCGTGCATGTCTAAATGGGCTTTATAGTGAACCCGTTCGAATTTTAACCGAGTAAAAAGCTCAAATTTTGCGTTTAAGTTGTATTTTTAGGTTCAAAAGCCCATAATAAACTATTTGAACCCATAAAATTTGATTTAATATCATTTTCGATCGTTTTATAGGGTTTAGAGCGTGCATGTCTAAATGGGCTTTATAGTGAAGCCGTTCGAATTTTAACCGAGTATAAAGCTCAAATTTTGCGTTTAAGTTGTATTTTTAGGTTTAAAAGCCCATAATTAACTATTTGAACCCATAAAATTTGATTTAATATCATTTTCGATCGTTTTATAGGGTTTAGAGCGTGCATGTCTAAATGGGCTTTATAGTAAACCAGTTCGAATTTTAACCGGGTAAAAAGCTCAAATTTTGCGTTTAAGTTGTATTTTTAGGTTCAAAAGCCCATAATAAACTATTTGAACCCATAAAATTTGATTTAATATCATTTTCGATCGTTTTATAGGGTTTAGAGCGTGCATGTCTAAATGGGCTTTATAGTGAAGCCGTTCGAATTTTAACCGAGTATAAAGCTCAAATTTTGCGTTTAAATTGAATTTTTAGGTTTAAAAGCCCATAATTAACTATTTGAACCCATAAAATTTGATTTAATATCATTTTCGATCGTTTTATAGGGTTTAGAGCGTGCATGTCTAAATGGGCTTTATAGTAAACCAGTTCGAATTTTAACCGGGTAAAAAGCTCAAATTTTGCGTTTAAGTTGTATTTTTAGGTTCAAAAGCCCATAATAAACTATTTGAACCCATAAAATTTGATTTAATATCATTTTCGATCGTTTTATAGGGTTTAGAGCGTGCATGTCTAAATGGGCTTTATAGTGAACCCGTTCGAATTTTAACCGAGTAAAAAGCTCAAATTTTGAGTTTAAGTTGTATTTTTATGTTCAAAAGCCCATAATTAACTATTTGAACCCATAAAATTTGATTTAATATCATTTTCGATCGTTTTATAGGTTTTAGAGCGTGCATGTCTAAATGGGCTTTATAGTAAACCAGTTCGAATTTTAACCGAGTAAAAACCTCAAATTTTGAGTTTAAGTTGTATTTTTAGGCTAAAAAGCACATGATTAACTATTTGAACCCATGAAATTTGATTTAATATCATTTTCGATCGTTTTAAAGTGTTTAGTGCGTGCTTGTCTAAATGGGCATTTTAGTGAACCCGTTCGAATTTTAACCGAGTAAAAAGCTCAAATTTTGCGTTTAAGTTGTATTTTTAGGTTCAAAAGCCCATAACTAACTATTTGAACCCATAAAATTTGATTGAATATCATTTTCAATCGTTTTATAGGGTTTATAGCGTGCATGTCTAAATGGGCTTTATAGTGAACCCGTTCGAATTTTAACCGAGTAAAAAGCTCAAATTTTGAGTTTAAGTTGTATTTTTAGGTTAAAAAGCACATGATTAACTATTTGAACCCATGAAATTTGATTTAATATCATTTTCGATCGTTTTAAAGTGTTTAGTGCGTGCTTGTCTAAATGGGCATTTTAGTGAACCCGTTCGAATTTTAAACGAGTAAAAAGCTCAAATTTTGTGTTTAAGTTGTATTTTTAGGTTTAAAAGCCCATAATTAACTATTTGAACCCATAAAATTTGATTTAATATCATTTTCGATCGTTTTATAGGGTTTAGAGCATGCATGTCTAAATGGGCTTTTTAGTGAACCCCTTCGAATTTTAACCGAGTAAAAAGCTCAAATTTTGAGTTTAAGTTGTATTTTTAGGTTCAAAAGCCCATAATTAACTATTTGAACCCATAAAATTTGATTTAATATCATTTTCGATCGTTTTATAGGGTTTAGAGCGTGCATGTCTAAATGGGCTTTATAGTAAACCCGTTCGAATTTTAACTGAGTAAAAAGCTCAAATTTTGCGTTTAAGTTGTATTTTTAGGTTCAAAAGCCCATAACTAACTATTTGAACCCATAAAATTTGATTTAATATCATTTTCGATTGTTTTATAGGGTTTAGAGAATGCATGTCTAAATTGGCTTTTTAGTGAACCCGTTCGAATTTTAAACGTGTAAAAACCTCAAATTTTGAGTTTAAGTTGTATTTTTAGGCTAAAAAGCACATGATTAACTATTTGAACCCATGAAATTTGATTTAATATCATTTTCGATCGTTTTAAAGTGTTTAGTGCGTGCTTGTCTAAATGGGCATTTTAGTGAACCCGTTCGAATTTTAACCGAGTAAAAAGCTCAAATTTTGCGTTTAAGTTGTATTTTTAGGTTCAAAAGCCCATAACTAACTATTTGAACCCATAAAATTTGATTGAATATCATTTTCAATCGTTTTATAGGATTTATAGCGTGCATGTCTAAATGGGCTTTATAGTGAACCCGTTCGAATTTTAACCGAGTAAAAAGCTCAAATTTTGAGTTTAAGTTGTATTTTTAGGTTAAAAAGCACATGATTAACTATTTGAACCCATGAAATTTGATTTAATATCATTTTCGATCGTTTTAAAGTGTTTAGTGCATGCTTGTCTAAATGGGCATTTTAGTGAACCCGTTCGAATTTTAACCGAGTAAAAAGCTCAAATTTTGTGTTTAAGTTGTATTTTTAGGTTTAAAAGCCCATAATTAACTATTTGAACCCATAAAATTTGATTTAATATCATTTTCGATCGTTTTATAGGGTTTAGAGCATGCATGTCTAAATGGGCTTTTTAGTGAACCCCTTCGAATTTTAACCGAGTAAAAAGCTCAAATTTTGAGTTTAAGTTGTATTTTTAGGTTCAAAAGCCCATAATTAACTATTTGAACCCATAAAATTTGATTTAATATCATTTTCGATCGTTTTATAGGGTTTAGAGCGTGCATGTCTAAATGGGCTTTATAGTAAACCCGTTCGAATTTTAACCGAGTAAAAAGCTCAAATTTTGCGTTTAAGTTGTATTTTTAGGTTCAAAAGCCCATAACTAACTATTTGAACCCATAAAATTTGATTTAATATCATTTTCGATTGTTTTATAGGGTTTAGAGAATGCATGTCTAAATTGGCTTTTTAGTGAACCCGTTCGAATTTTAACTGTGTAAAAAGCTCAAATTTTGAGTTTAAGTTGTATTTTTAGGTTAAAAAGCCCATAATAAACTATTTGAACCCATAAAATTTGATTTAATATCATTTTCGATCGTTTTATAGGGTTTAGAGCGTGCATGTCTAAATGGGCTTTTTAGTGAACCCATTCGAATTTTAACCGAGTAAAAAGCTCAAATTTTGAGTTTAAGTTGTATTTTTAGGTTCAAAAGCACATGATTAACTATTTGAACCCATAAAATTTGATTTAATATCATTTTCGATCGTTTTATAGGGTTTAGAGCGTGCATGTCTAAATGGGCTTTATAGTGAACCCGTTCGAATTTTAACCGAGTAAAAAGCTCAAATTTTGAGTTTAAGTTGTATTTTTATGTTCAAAAGCCCATAATTAACTATTTGAACCCATAAAATTTGATTTAATATCATTTTCGATCGTTTTATAGGGTTTAGAGCGTGCATGTCTAAATGGGCTTTATAGTGAACCCGTTCGAATTTTAACCGAGTAAAAAGCTCAAATTTTGAGTTTAAGTTGTCTTTTTAGGTTCAAAAGCCCATAATAAACTATTTGAACCCATAAAATTTGATTTAATATAATTTTCTATCATCTTATAGCGTTTAGAGCGTGCATGTCTAAATGGGCTTTATAGTGAACCCGTTCGAATTTTAACCGAGTAAAAAGCTCAAATTTTGAGTTTAAGTTGTGTTTTTAGGTTAAAAAGCACATGATTAACTATTTGAACCCATGAAATTTGATTTAATATCATTTTCGATCGTTTTAAAGTGTTTAGTGCGTGCTTGTCTAAATGGGCATTTTAGTGAACCCGTTCGAATTTTAACCGAGTAAAAAGCTCAAATTTTGTGTTTAAGTTGTATTTTTAGGTTTAAAAGCCCATAATTAACTATTTGAACCCATAAAATTTGATTTAATATCATTTTCGATCGTTTTATAGGGTTTAGAGCATGCATGTCTAAATGGGCTTTTTAGTGAACCCCTTCGAATTTTAACCGAGTAAAAAGCTCAAATTTTGAGTTTAAGTTGTATTTTTAGGTTCAAAAGCCCATAATTAACTATTTGAACCCATAAAATTTGATTTAATATCATTTTCGATCGTTTTATAGGGTTTAGAGCGTGCATGTCTAAATGGGCTTTATAGTAAACCCGTTCGAATTTTAACTGAGTAAAAAGCTCAAATTTTGCGTTTAAGTTGTATTTTTAGGTTCAAAAGCCCATAACTAACTATTTGAACCCATAAAATTTGATTTAATATCATTTTCGATTGTTTTATAGGGTTTAGAGAATGCATGTCTAAATTGGCTTTTTAGTGAACCCGTTCGAATTTTAAACGTGTAAAAAGCTCAAATTTTGAGTTTAAGTTGTATTTTTAGGTTAAAAAGCACATGATTAACTATTTGAACCCATGAAATTTGATTTAATATCATTTTCGATCGTTTTAAAGTGTTTAGTGCGTGCTTGTCTAAATGGGCATTTTAGTGAACCCGTTCGAATTTTAACCGAGTAAAAAGCTCAAATTTTGCGTTTAAGTTGTATTTTTAGGTTCAAAAGCCCATAATAAACTATTTGAACCCATAAAATTTGATTTAATATCATTTTCGATCGTTTTATAGGGTTTAGAGCGTGCATGTCTAAATGGGCTTTATAGTAAACCAGTTCGAATTTTAACCGAGTAAAAACCTCAAATTTTGAGTTTAAGTTGTATTTTTAGGCTAAAAAGCACATGATTAACTATTTGAACCCATGAAATTTGATTTAATATCATTTTCGATCGTTTTAAAGTGTTTAGTGCGTGCTTGTCTAAATGGGCATTTTAGTGAACCCGTTCGAATTTTAACCGAGTAAAAAGCTCAAATTTTGCGTTTAAGTTGTATTTTTAGGTTCAAAAGCCCATAACTAACTATTTGAACCCATAAAATTTGATTGAATATCATTTTCAATCGTTTTATAGGGTTTATAGCGTGCATGTCTAAATGGGCTTTATAGTGAACCCGTTCGAATTTTAACCGAGTAAAAAGCTCAAATTTTGAGTTTAAGTTGTATTTTTAGGTTAAAAAGCACATGATTAACTATTTGAACCCATGAAATTTGATTTAATATCATTTTCGATCGTTTTAAAGTGTTTAGTGCGTGCTTGTCTAAATGGGCATTTTAGTGAACCCCTTCGAATTTTAACCGAGTAAAAAGCTCAAATTTTGTGTTTAAGTTGTATTTTTAGGTTAAAAAGCCCATAATTAACTATTTGAACCCATAAAATTTGATTTAATATCATTTTCGATCGTTTTATAGGGTTTAGAGCATGCATGTCTAAATGGGCTTTTTAGTGAACCCCTTCGAATTTTAACCGAGTAAAAAGCTCAAATTTTGAGTTTAAGTTGTATTTTTAGGTTCAAAAGCCCATAATTAACTATTTGAACCCATAAAATTTGATTTAATATCATTTTCGATCGTTTTATAGGGTTTAGAGCATGCATGACTAAATGGGCTTTTTAGTGAACCAGTTTGAATTTTAACCGAGTAAAAAGCTCAAATTTTGTGTTTAAGTTGTATTTTTATGTTCAAAAGCCAATAATTAACTATTTGAACCCATAAAATTTGATTTAATATCATTTTCGATCGTTTTATAGGGTTTAGAGCGTGCATGTCTAAATGGGCTTTATAGTAAACCAGTTCGAATTTTAACCGAGTAAAAAGCTCAAATTTTGCGTTTAAGTTGTATTTTTAGGTTCAAAAGCCCATAATAAACTATTTGAACCCATAAAATTTGATTTAATATCATTTTCGATCGTTTTATAGGGTTTAGAGCGTGCATGTCTAAATGGGCTTTATAGTAAACCAGTTCGAATTTGAACCGGGTAAAAAGCTCAAATTTTGCGTTTAAGTTGTATTTTTAGGTTCAAAAGCCCATAATAAACTATTTGAACCCATAAAATTTGATTTAATATCATTTTCGATCGTTTTATAGGGTTTAGAGCGTGCATGTCTAAATGGGCTTTTTAGTGAACCCATTCGAATTTTAACCGAGTAAAAAGCTCAAATTTTGAGTTTAAGTTGTATTTTTAGGTTCAAAAGCACATGATTAACTATTTGAACCCATAAAATTTGATTTAATATCATTTTCGATCGTTTTATAGGGTTTAGAGCGTGCATGTCTAAATGGGCTTTATAGTAAACCAGTTCGAATTTTAACCGAGTAAAAAGCTCAAATTTTGCGTTTAAGTTTTATTTTTAGGTTCAAAAGCCCATAATTAACTATTTGAACCCATAAAATTTGATTTAATATCATTTTCGATCGTTTTATAGGGTTTAGAGCGGGCATGTCTAAATGGGCTTTATAGTGAACCCGTTCGAATTTTAACCGAGTAAAAAGTTCAAATTTTGAGTTTAAGTTGTATTTTTAGGTTCAAAAGCCCCTAATTAACTATTTGAACCCATAAAATTTGATTTAATATCATTTTCGATCGTTTTATAGGGTTTAGAGCGTGCATGTCTAAATGGGCTTTATAGTGAACCCGTTCGAATTTTAACCGAGTAAAAAGCTCAAATTTTGAGTTTAAGTTGTCTTTTTAGGTTCAAAAGCCCATAATAAACTATTTGAACCCATAAAATTTGATTTAATATAATTTTCTATCATTTTATAGCGTTTAGAGCGTGCATGTCTAAATGGGCTTTATAGTGAACCCGTTCGAATTTTAACCGAGTAAAAAGCTCAAATTTTGAGTTTAAGTTGTGTTTTTAGGTTTAAAAGCCCATAATTAACAATTTGAACCCATAAAATTTGATTTAATATCATTTTCGATCGTTTTATAGGGTTTAGAGCATGCATGTCTAAATGGGCTTTTTAGTGAACCCCTTCGAATTTTAACCGAGTAAAAAGCTCAAATTTTGAGTTTAAGTTGTATTTTTAGGTTAAAAAGCCCATAATTAACTATTTGAACCCATAAAATTTGATTTAATATCATTTTCGATCGTTTTATAGGGTTTAGAGCGTGCATGTCTAAATGGGCTTTATAGTAAACCAGTTTGAATTTTAACCGAGTAAAAAGCTCAAATTTTGCGTTTAAGTTGTATTTTTAGGTTCAAAAGCCCATAATAAACTATTTGAACCCATAAAATTTGATTTAATATAATTTTCTATCATTTTATAGCGTTTAGAGCGTGCATGTCTAAATGGGCTTTATAGTGAACCCGTTCGAATTTTAACCGAGTAAAAAGCTCAAATTTTGAGTTTAAGTTGTCTTTTTAGGTTTAAAAGCCCATAATTAACAATTTGAACCCATAAAATTTGATTTAATATTATTTTCGACCGTTTTATAGGGTTCAGAACGTGCTTGTCTAAATGTACATTATAGTGAACCCCTTCAAATTTTAACCGAGTAAAAAGCTCAAATTTTGTGTTTAAGTTGTACTTTTAGGTTCAAAATCCCATAACTAACTATTTGAACCCATAAAATTTGATTTAATATCATTTTCGATCGTTTTATAGGGGTTAGAGCATGCATGTCTAAATGGGCTTTTTAGTGAACCCATTCGAATTTTAACCGAGTAAAAAGCTCAAATTTTGAGTTTAAGTTGTCTTTTTAGGTTTAAAAGCCCATAATTAACTATTTGAACCCATAAAATTTTATTTAATATCATTTTCGATCGTTTTATAGGGTTTAGAGCGTGCATGTCTAAATGGGCTTTATAGTAAACCCGTTCGAATTTTAACCGAGTAAAAAGCTCAAATTTTGTGTTTAAGTTGTATTTTTAGGTTCAAAAGCCCATAACTAACTATTTGAACCCATAAAATTTGATTTAATATCATTTTCGATCGTTTTATAGGGGTTAGAGCATGCATGTCTAAATGGGCTTTATAGTGAACCCGTTCGAATTTTAACCGAGTAAAAAGCTCAAATTTTGAGTTTAAGTTGTATTTTTAGGTTAAAAAGCACATGATTAACTATTTGAACCCATGAAATTTGATTTAATATCATTTTCGATCGTTTTAAAGTGTTTAGTGCGTGCTTGTCTAAATGGGCATTTTAGTGAACCCGTTCGAATTTTAACCGAGTAAAAAGCTCAAATTTTGTGTTTAAGTTGTATTTTTAGGTTTAAAAGCCCATAATTAACTATTTGAACCCATAAAATTTGATTTAATATCATTTTCGATCGTTTTATAGGGTTTAGACCGTGCATGTCTAAATGGGCATTATAGTAAACCCGTTCGAATTTTAACCGAGTAAAAAGCTCAAATTTTGCGTTTAAGTTGTATTTTTAGGTTCAAAAGCCCATAATAAACTATTTGAAACCATAAAATTTGATTTAATATCATTTTCGATCGTTTTATAGGGTTTAGAGCGTGCATGTCTAAATGGGCTTTATAGTGAACCCGTTCGAATTTTAACCGAGTAAAAAGCTCAAATTTTGAGTTTAAGTTGTATTTTTAGGTTAAAAAGCACATGATTAACTATTTGAACCCATGAAATTTGATTTAATATCATTTTCGATCGTTTTAAAGTGTTTAGTGCGTGCTTGTCTAAATGGGCATTTTAGTGAACCCCTTCGAATTTTAACCGAGTAAAAAGCTCAAATTTTGTGTTTAAGTTGTATTTTTAGGTTAAAAAGCCCATAATTAACTATTTGAACCCATAAAATTTGATTTAATATCATTTTCGATCGTTTTATAGGGTTTAGAGCATGCATGTCTAAATGGGCTTTTTAGTGAACCCCTTCGAATTTTAACCGAGTAAAAAGCTCAAATTTTGAGTTTAAGTTGTATTTTTAGGTTCAAAAGCCCATAATTAACTATTTGAACCCATAAAATTTGATTTAATATCATTTTCGATCGTTTTATAGGGTTTAGAGCATGCATGACTAAATGGGCTTTTTAGTGAACCAGTTTGAATTTTAACCGAGTAAAAAGCTCAAATTTTGTGTTTAAGTTGTATTTTTATGTTCAAAAGCCAATAATTAACTATTTGAACCCATAAAATTTGATTTAATATCATTTTCGATCGTTTTATAGGGTTTAGAGCGTGCATGTCTAAATGGGCTTTATAGTAAACCAGTTCGAATTTTAACCGAGTAAAAAGCTCAAATTTTGTGTTTAAGTTGTATTTTTAGGTTCAAAAGCCCATAATAAACTATTTGAACCCATAAAATTTGATTTAATATCATTTTCGATCGTTTTATAGGGTTTAGAGCGTGCATGTCTAAATGGGCTTTATAGTAAACCAGTTCGAATTTGAACCGGGTAAAAAGCTCAAATTTTGCGTTTAAGTTGTATTTTTAGGTTCAAAAGCCCATAATAAACTATTTGAACCCATAAAATTTGATTTAATATCATTTTCGATCGTTTTATAGGGTTTAGAGCGTGCATGTCTAAATGGGCTTTTTAGTGAACCCATTCGAATTTTAACCGAGTAAAAAGCTCAAATTTTGAGTTTAAGTTGTATTTTTAGGTTCAAAAGCACATGATTAACTATTTGAACCCATAAAATTTGATTTAATATCATTTTCGATCGTTTTATAGGGTTTAGAGCGTGCATGTCTAAATGGGCTTTATAGTGAACCCGTTCGAATTTTAACCGAGTAAAAAGCTCAAATTTTGAGTTTAAGTTGTATTTTTATGTTCAAAAGCCCATAATTAACTATTTGAACCCATAAAATTTGATTTAATATCATTTTCGATCGTTTTATAGGGTTTAGAGCGTGCATGTCTAAATGGGCTTTATAGTGAACCCGTTCGAATTTTAACCGAGTAAAAAGCTCAAATTTTGAGTTTAAGTTGTCTTTTTAGGTTCAAAAGCCCATAATAAACTATTTGAACCCATAAAATTTGATTTAATATAATTTTCTATCATCTTATAGCGTTTAGAGCGTGCATGTCTAAATGGGCTTTATAGTGAACCCGTTCGAATTTTAACCGAGTAAAAAGCTCAAATTTTGAGTTTAAGTTGTGTTTTTAGGTTAAAAAGCACATGATTAACTATTTGAACCCATGAAATTTGATTTAATATCATTTTCGATCGTTTTAAAGTGTTTAGTGCGTGCTTGTCTAAATGGGCATTTTAGTGAACCCGTTCGAATTTTAACCGAGTAAAAAGCTCAAATTTTGTGTTTAAGTTGTATTTTTAGGTTTAAAAGCCCATAATTAACTATTTGAACCCATAAAATTTGATTTAATATCATTTTCGATCGTTTTATAGGGTTTAGAGCATGCATGTCTAAATGGGCTTTTTAGTGAACCCCTTCGAATTTTAACCGAGTAAAAAGCTCAAATTTTGAGTTTAAGTTGTATTTTTAGGTTCAAAAGCCCATAATTAACTATTTGAACCCATAAAATTTGATTTAATATCATTTTCGATCGTTTTATAGGGTTTAGAGCGTGCATGTCTAAATGGGCTTTATAGTAAACCCGTTCGAATTTTAACTGAGTAAAAAGCTCAAATTTTGCGTTTAAGTTGTATTTTTAGGTTCAAAAGCCCATAACTAACTATTTGAACCCATAAAATTTGATTTAATATCATTTTCGATATTTTATAGGGTTTAGAGAATGCATGTCTAAATTGGCTTTTTAGTGAACCCGTTCGAATTTTAAACGTGTAAAAAGCTCAAATTTTGAGTTTAAGTTGTATTTTTAGGTTAAAAAGCACATGATTAACTATTTGAACCCATGAAATTTGATTTAATATCATTTTCGATCGTTTTAAAGTGTTTAGTGCGTGCTTGTCTAAATGGGCATTTTAGTGAACCCGTTCGAATTTTAACCGAGTAAAAAGCTCAAATTTTGCGTTTAAGTTGTATTTTTAGGTTCAAAAGCCCATAATAAACTATTTGAACCCATAAAATTTGATTTAATATCATTTTCGATCGTTTTATAGGGTTTAGAGCGTGCATGTCTAAATGGGCTTTATAGTAAACCAGTTCGAATTTTAACCGAGTAAAAACCTCAAATTTTGAGTTTAAGTTGTATTTTTAGGCTAAAAAGCACATGATTAACTATTTGAACCCATGAAATTTGATTTAATATCATTTTCGATCGTTTTAAAGTGTTTAGTGCGTGCTTGTCTAAATGGGCATTTTAGTGAACCCGTTCGAATTTTAACCGAGTAAAAAGCTCAAATTTTGCGTTTAAGTTGTATTTTTAGGTTCAAAAGCCCATAACTAACTATTTGAACCCATAAAATTTGATTGAATATCATTTTCAATCGTTTTATAGGGTTTATAGCGTGCATGTCTAAATGGGCTTTATAGTGAATCCGTTCGAATTTTAACCGAGTAAAAAGCTCAAATTTTGAGTTTAAGTTGTATTTTTAGGTTAAAAAGCACATGATTAACTATTTGAACCCATGAAATTTGATTTAATATCATTTTCGATCGTTTTAAAGTGTTTAGTGCGTGCTTGTCTAAATGGGCATTTTAGTGAACCCGTTCGAATTTTAACCGAGTAAAAAGCTCAAATTTTGTGTTTAAGTTGTATTTTTAGGTTTAAAAGCCCATAATTAACTATTTGAACCCATAAAATTTGATTTAATATCATTTTCGATCGTTTTATAGGGTTTAGAGCATGCATGTCTAAATGGGCTTTTTAGTGAACCCCTTCGAATTTTAACCGAGTAAAAAGCTCAAATTTTGAGTTTAAGTTGTATTTTTAGGTTCAAAAGCCCATAATTAACTATTTGAACCCATAAAATTTGATTTAATATCATTTTCGATCGTTTTATAGGGTTTAGAGCGTGCATGTCTAAATGGGCTTTATAGTAAACCCGTTCGAATTTTAACCGAGTAAAAAGCTCAAATTTTGCGTTTAAGTTGTATTTTTAGGTTCAAAAGCCCATAACTAACTATTTGAACCCATAAAATTTGATTTAATATCATTTTCGATTGTTTTATAGGGTTTAGAGAATGCATGTCTAAATTGGCTTTTTAGTGAACCCGTTCGAATTTTAACTGTGTAAAAAGCTCAAATTTTGAGTTTAAGTTGTATTTTTAGGTTAAAAAGCACATGATTAACTATTTGAACCCATGAAATTTGATTTAATATCATTTTCGATCGTTTTATAGGGTTTAGACCGTGCATGTCTAAATGGGCATTATAGTAAACCCGTTCGAATTTTAACCGAGTAAAAAGCTCAAATTTTGCGTTTAAGTTGTATTTTTAGGTTCAAAAGCCCATAATAAACTATTTGAAACCATAAAATTTGATTTAATATCATTTTCGATCGTTTTATAGGGTTTAGAGCGTGCATGTCTAAATGGGCTTTATAGTGAACCCGTTCGAATTTTAACCGAGTAAAAAGCTCAAATTTTGAGTTTAAGTTGTATTTTTAGGTTAAAAAGCACATGATTAACTATTTGAACCCATGAAATTTGATTTAATATCATTTTCGATCGTTTTAAAGTGTTTAGTGCGTGCTTGTCTAAATGGGCATTTTAGTGAACCCCTTCGAATTTTAACCGAGTAAAAAGCTCAAATTTTGTGTTTAAGTTGTATTTTTAGGTTAAAAAGCCCATAATTAACTATTTGAACCCATAAAATTTGATTTAATATCATTTTCGATCGTTTTATAGGGTTTAGAGCATGCATGTCTAAATGGGCTTTTTAGTGAACCCCTTCGAATTTTAACCGAGTAAAAAGCTCAAATTTTGAGTTTAAGTTGTATTTTTAGGTTCAAAAGCCCATAATTAACTATTTGAACCCATAAAATTTGATTTAATATCATTTTCGATCGTTTTATAGGGTTTAGAGCATGCATGACTAAATGGGCTTTTTAGTGAACCAGTTTGAATTTTAACCGAGTAAAAAGCTCAAATTTTGTGTTTAAGTTGTATTTTTATGTTCAAAAGCCAATAATTAACTATTTGAACCCATAAAATTTGATTTAATATCATTTTCGATCGTTTTATAGGGTTTAGAGCGTGCATGTCTAAATGGGCTTTATAGTGAACCAGTTCGAATTTTAACCGAGTAAAAAGTTCAAATTTTGAGTTTAAGTTGTATTTTTAGGTTCAAAAGCCCCTAATTAACTATTTGAACCCATAAAATTTGATTTAATATCATTTTCGATCGTTTTATAGGGTTTAGAGCGTGCATGTCTAAATGGGCTTTATAGTGAACCCGTTCGAATTTTAACCGAGTAAAAAGCTCAAATTTTGAGTTTAAGTTGTCTTTTTAGGTTCAAAAGCCCATAATAAACTATTTGAACCCATAAAATTTGATTTAATATAATTTTCTATCATTTTATAGCGTTTAGAGCGTGCATGTCTAAATGGGCTTTATAGTGAACCCGTTCGAATTTTAACCGAGTAAAAAGCTCAAATTTTGAGTTTAAGTTGTGTTTTTAGGTTTAAAAGCCCATAATTAACAATTTGAACCCATAAAATTTGATTTAATATCATTTTCGATCGTTTTATAGGGTTTAGAGCATGCATGTCTAAATGGGCTTTTTAGTGAACCCCTTCGAATTTTAACCGAGTAAAAAGCTCAAATTTTGAGTTTAAGTTGTATTTTTAGGTTAAAAAGCCCATAATTAACTATTTGAACCCATAAAATTTGATTTAATATCATTTTCGATCGTTTTATAGGGTTTAGAGCGTGCATGTCTAAATGGGCTTTATAGTAAACCAGTTTGAATTTTAACCGAGTAAAAAGCTCAAATTTTGCGTTTAAGTTGTATTTTTAGGTTCAAAAGCCCATAATAAACTATTTGAACCCATAAAATTTGATTTAATATAATTTTCTATCATTTTATAGCGTTTAGAGCGTGCATGTCTAAATGGGCTTTATAGTGAACCCGTTCGAATTTTAACCGAGTAAAAAGCTCAAATTTTGAGTTTAAGTTGTCTTTTTAGGTTTAAAAGCCCATAATTAACAATTTGAACCCATAAAATTTGATTTAATATTATTTTCGACCGTTTTATAGGGTTCAGAACGTGCTTGTCTAAATGTACATTATAGTGAACCCCTTCAAATTTTAACCGAGTAAAAAGCTCAAATTTTGTGTTTAAGTTGTACTTTTAGGTTCAAAATCCCATAACTAACTATTTGAACCCATAAAATTTGATTTATATCATTTTCGATCGTTTTATAGGGGTTAGAGCATGCATGTCTAAATGGGCTTTTTAGTGAACCCATTCGAATTTTAACCGAGTAAAAAGCTCAAATTTTGCGTTTAAGTTGTCTTTTTAGGTTCAAAAGCCCATAATAAACTATTTGAACCCATAAAATTTGATTTAATATCATTTTCGATCGTTTTATAGGGTTTAGAGCGTGCATGTCTAAATGGGCTTTATAGTAAACCAGTTCGAATTTTAACCGGGTAATAAAGCTCAAATTTTGCGTTTAAGTTGTATTTTTAGGTTCAAAAGCCCATAATAAACTATTTGAACCCATAAAATTTGATTTAATATCATTTTCGATCGTTTTATAGGGTTTAGAGCGTGCATGTCTAAATGGGCTTTTTAGTGAACCCATTCGAATTTAACCGAGTAAAAAGCTCAAATTTTGAGTTTAAGTTGTATTTTTAGGTTCAAAAGCACATGATTAACTATTTGAACCCATAAAATTTGATTTAATATCATTTTCGATCGTTTTATAGGGTTTAGAGCGTGCATGTCTAAATGGGCTTTATAGTAAACCAGTTCGAATTTTAACCGAGTAAAAAGCTCAAATTTTGCGTTTAAGTTTTATTTTTAGGTTCAAAAGCCCATAATTAACTATTTGAACCCATAAAATTTGATTTAATATCATTTTCGATCGTTTTATAGGGTTTAGAGCGGGCATGTCTAAATGGGCTTTATAGTGAACCCGTTCGAATTTTAACCGAGTAAAAAGTTCAAATTTTGAGTTTAAGTTGTATTTTTAGGTTCAAAAGCCCATAATTAACTATTTGAACCCATAAAATTTGATTTAATATCATTTTCGATCGTTTTATAGGGTTTAGAGCGTGCATGTCTAAATGGGCTTTATAGTGAACCCGTTCGAATTTTAACCGAGTAAAAAGCTCAAATTTTGAGTTTAAGTTGTCTTTTTAGGTTCAAAAGCCCATAATAAACTATTTGAACCCATAAAATTTGATTTAATATAATTTTCTATCATTTTATAGCGTTTAGAGCGTGCATGTCTAAATGGGCTTTATAGTGAACCCGTTCGAATTTTAACCGAGTAAAAAGCTCAAATTTTGAGTTTAAGTTGTGTTTTTAGGTTTAAAAGCCCATAATTAACAATTTGAACCCATAAAATTTGATTTAATATCATTTTCGATCGTTTTATAGGGTTTAGAGCATGCATGTCTAAATGGGCTTTTTAGTGAACCCCTTCGAATTTTAACCGAGTAAAAAGCTCAAATTTTGAGTTTAAGTTGTATTTTTAGGTTAAAAAGCCCATAATTAACTATTTGAACCCATAAAATTTGATTTAATATCATTTTCGATCGTTTTATAGGGTTTAGAGCGTGCATGTCTAAATGGGCTTTATAGTAAACCAGTTTGAATTTTAACCGAGTAAAAAGCTCAAATTTTGCGTTTAAGTTGTATTTTTAGGTTCAAAAGCCCATAATAAACTATTTGAACCCATAAAATTTGATTTAATATAATTTTCTATCATTTTATAGCGTTTAGAGCGTGCATGTCTAAATGGGCTTTATAGTGAACCCGTTCGAATTTTAACCGAGTAAAAAGCTCAAATTTTGAGTTTAAGTTGTCTTTTTAGGTTTAAAAGCCCATAATTAACAATTTGAACCCATAAAATTTGATTTAATATTATTTTCGACCGTTTTATAGGGTTCAGAACGTGCTTGTCTAAATGTACATTATAGTGAACCCCTTCAAATTTTAACCGAGTAAAAAGCTCAAATTTTGTGTTTAAGTTGTACTTTTAGGTTCAAAATCCCATAACTAACTATTTGAACCCATAAAATTTGATTTAATATCATTTTCGATCGTTTTATAGGGGTTAGAGCATGCATGTCTAAATGGGCTTTTTAGTGAACCCATTCGAATTTTAACCGAGTAAAAAGCTCAAATTTTGAGTTTAAGTTGTCTTTTTAGGTTTAAAAGCCCATAATTAACTATTTGAACCCATAAAATTTTATTTAATATCATTTTCGATCGTTTTATAGGGTTTAGAGCGTGCATGTCTAAATGGGCTTTATAGTAAACCCGTTCGAATTTTAACTGTGTAAAAAGCTCAAATTTTGAGTTTAAGTTGTATTTTTAGGTTAAAAAGCACATGATTAACTATTTGAACCCATGAAATTTGATTTAATATCATTTTCGATCGTTTTATAGGGTTTAGACCGTGCATGTCTAAATGGGCATTATAGTAAACCCGTTCGAATTTTAACCGAGTAAAAAGCTCAAATTTTGCGTTTAAGTTGTATTTTTAGGTTCAAAAGCCCATAATAAACTATTTGAAACCATAAAATTTGATTTAATATCATTTTCGATCGTTTTATAGGGTTTAGAGCGTGCATGTCTAAATGGGCTTTATAGTGAACCCGTTCGAATTTTAACCGAGTAAAAAGCTCAAATTTTGAGTTTAAGTTGTATTTTTAGGTTAAAAAGCACATGATTAACTATTTGAACCCATGAAATTTGATTTAATATCATTTTCGATCGTTTTAAAGTGTTTAGTGCGTGCTTGTCTAAATGGGCATTTTAGTGAACCCCTTCGAATTTTAACCGAGTAAAAAGCTCAAATTTTGTGTTTAAGTTGTATTTTTAGGTTAAAAAGCCCATAATTAACTATTTGAACCCATAAAATTTGATTTAATATCATTTTCGATCGTTTTATAGGGTTTAGAGCATGCATGTCTAAATGGGCTTTTTAGTGAACCCCTTCGAATTTTAACCGAGTAAAAAGCTCAAATTTTGAGTTTAAGTTGTATTTTTAGGTTCAAAAGCCCATAATTAACTATTTGAACCCATAAAATTTGATTTAATATCATTTTCGATCGTTTTATAGGGTTTAGAGCATGCATGACTAAATGGGCTTTTTAGTGAACCAGTTTGAATTTTAACCGAGTAAAAAGCTCAAATTTTGTGTTTAAGTTGTATTTTTATGTTCAAAAGCCAATAATTAACTATTTGAACCCATAAAATTTGATTTAATATCATTTTCGATCGTTTTATAGGGTTTAGAGCGTGCATGTCTAAATGGGCTTTATAGTAAACCAGTTCGAATTTTAACCGAGTAAAAAGCTCAAATTTTGCGTTTAAGTTGTATTTTTAGGTTCAAAAGCCCATAATAAACTATTTGAACCCATAAAATTTGATTTAATATCATTTTCGATCGTTTTATAGGGTTTAGAGCGTGCATGTCTAAATGGGCTTTATAGTAAACCAGTTCGAATTTTAACCGGGTAAAAAGCTCAAATTTTGCGTTTAAGTTGTATTTTTAGGTTCAAAAGCCCATAATAAACTATTTGAACCCATAAAATTTGATTTAATATCATTTTCGATCGTTTTATAGGGTTTAGAGCGTGCATGTCTAAATGGGCTTTTTAGTGAACCCATTCGAATTTTAACCGAGTAAAAAGCTCAAATTTTGAGTTTAAGTTGTATTTTTAGGTTCAAAAGCACATGATTAACTATTTGAACCCATAAAATTTGATTTAATATCATTTTCGATCGTTTTATAGGGTTTAGAGCGTGCATGTCTAAATGGGCTTTATAGTAAACCAGTTCGAATTTTAACCGAGTAAAAAGCTCAAATTTTGCGTTTAAGTTTTATTTTTAGGTTCAAAAGCCCATAATTAACTATTTGAACCCATAAAATTTGATTTAATATCATTTTCGATCGTTTTATAGGGTTTAGAGCGGGCATGTCTAAATGGGCTTTATAGTGAACCCGTTCGAATTTTAACCGAGTAAAAAGTTCAAATTTTGAGTTTAAGTTGTATTTTTAGGTTCAAAAGCCCATAATTAACTATTTGAACCCATAAAATTTGATTTAATATCATTTTCGATCGTTTTATAGGGTTTAGAGCGTGCATGTCTAAATGGGCTTTATAGTGAACCCGTTCGAATTTTAACCGAGTAAAAAGCTCAAATTTTGAGTTTAAGTTGTCTTTTTAGGTTCAAAAGCCCATAATAAACTATTTGAACCCATAAAATTTGATTTAATATAATTTTCTATCATTTTATAGCGTTTAGAGCGTGCATGTCTAAATGGGCTTTATAGTGAACCCGTTCGAATTTTAACCGAGTAAAAAGCTCAAATTTTGAGTTTAAGTTGTGTTTTTAGGTTTAAAAGCCCATAATTAACAATTTGAACCCATAAAATTTGATTTAATATCATTTTCGATCGTTTTATAGGGTTTAGAGCATGCATGTCTAAATGGGCTTTTTAGTGAACCCCTTCGAATTTTAACCGAGTAAAAAGCTCAAATTTTGAGTTTAAGTTGTATTTTTAGGTTAAAAAGCCCATAATTAACTATTTGAACCCATAAAATTTGATTTAATATCATTTTCGATCGTTTTATAGGGTTTAGAGCGTGCATGTCTAAATGGGCTTTATAGTAAACCAGTTTGAATTTTAACCGAGTAAAAAGCTCAAATTTTGCGTTTAAGTTGTATTTTTAGGTTCAAAAGCCCATAATAAACTATTTGAACCCATAAAATTTGATTTAATATAATTTTCTATCATTTTATAGCGTTTAGAGCGTGCATGTCTAAATGGGCTTTATAGTGAACCCGTTCGAATTTTAACCGAGTAAAAAGCTCAAATTTTGAGTTTAAGTTGTCTTTTTAGGTTTAAAAGCCCATAATTAACAATTTGAACCCATAAAATTTGATTTAATATTATTTTCGACCGTTTTATAGGGTTCAGAACGTGCTTGTCTAAATGTACATTATAGTGAACCCCTTCAAATTTTAACCGAGTAAAAAGCTCAAATTTTGTGTTTAAGTTGTACTTTTAGGTTCAAAATCCCATAACTAACTATTTGAACCCATAAAATTTGATTTAATATCATTTTCGATCGTTTTATAGGGGTTAGAGCATGCATGTCTAAATGGGCTTTTTAGTGAACCCATTCGAATTTTAACCGAGTAAAAAGCTCAAATTTTGAGTTTAAGTTGTCTTTTTAGGTTTAAAAGCCCATAATTAACTATTTGAACCCATAAAATTTTATTTAATATCATTTTCGATCGTTTTATAGGGTTTAGAGCGTGCATGTCTAAATGGGCTTTATAGTAAACCCGTTCGAATTTTAACCGAGTAAAAAGCTCAAATTTTGTGTTTAAGTTGTATTTTTAGGTTCAAAAGCCCATAACTAACTATTTGAACCCATAAAATTTGATTTAATATCATTTTCGATCGTTTTATAGGGGTTAGAGCATGCATGTCTAAATGGGCTTTTTAGTGAACCCATTCGAATTTTAACCGAGTAAAAAGCTCAAATTTTGAGTTTAAGTTGTCTTTTTAGGTTTAAAAGCCCATAATTAACTATTTGAACCCATAAAATTTGATTTAATATCATTTTCGATCATTTTATAGGGTTTAGAGCGTGCATGTCTAAATGGGCTTTATAGTAAACCAGTTCGAATTTTAACCGAGTAAAAAGCTCAAATTTTGTGTTTAAGTTGTATTTTTAGGTTCAAAAGCCCATAACTAACTATTTGAACCCATAAAATTTGATTTAATATCATTTTCGATTGTTTTATAGGGTTTAGAGCATGCATGTCTAAATTGGCTTTTTAGTGAACCCGTTCGAATTTTAACCGAGTAAAAAGCTCAAATTTTGAGTTTAAGTTGTATTTTTAGGTTAAAAAGCACATGATTAACTATTTGAACCCATGAAATTTGATTTAGTATCATTTTCGATCGTTTCAAAGTGTTTAGTGCGTGCATGTCTAAATGGGCATTTTAGTGAACCCGTTCGAATTTTAACCGAGTAAAAAGCTCAAATTTTGTGTTTAAGTTGTATTTTTATGTTCAAAAGCCAATAATTAACTATTTGAACCCATGAAATTTGATTTAATATCATTTTCGATCGTTTTAAAGTGTTTAGTGCGTGCTTGTCTAAATGGGATTTTAGTGAACCCGTTCGAATTTTAACCGAGTAAAAAGCTCAAATTTTGTGTTTAAGTTGTATTTTTATGTTCAAAAGCCCATAATTAACAATTTGAACCCATAAAATTTGATTTAATATTATTTTAGATCGTTTTATAGGGTTCAGAACGTGCTTGTCTAAATGTACATTATAGTGAACCCGTTCGAATTTTAACCGAGTAAAAAGCTCAAATTTTGTGTTTAAGTTGTATTTTTAGGTTCAAAAGCCCATAACTAACTATTTGAACCCATAAAATTTGATTTAATATCATTTTTGATTGTTTTATAGGGTTTAGAGAATGCATGTCTAAATGGGCTTTTTAGTGAACCCGTTCGAATTTTAACCGAGTAAAAAGCTCAAATTTTGAGTTTAAGTTGTATTTTTAGGTTAAAAAGCACATGATTTACTATTTGAACCCATGAAATTTGATTTAATATCATTTTCGATCGTTTTAAAGTGTTTAGTGCGTGCATGTGTAAATGGGCATTTTAGTGAACCTGTTCGAATTTTAACCGAGTAAAAAGCTCAAATTTTGTGTTTAAGTTGTATTTTTAGGTTCAAAAGCCCATAATTAACTATTTGAACCCATAAAATTTGATTTAATATCATTTTCGATCGTTTTATAGGGTTTAGAGCGTGCATGTCTAAATGGGCGTTATAGTAAACCAGTTCGAATTTTAACCGAGTAAAAAGCTCAAATTTTGCGTTTAAGTTGTATTTTTAGGTTCAAAAGCCCATAATAAACTATTTGAACCCATAAAATTTGATTTAATATAATTTTCTATCATTTTATAGCGTTTAGAGCGTGCATGTCTAAATGGGCTTTATAGTGAACCCGTTCGAATTTTAACCGAGTAAAAATCTCAAATTTTGAGTTTAAGTTGTCTTTTTAGGTTTAAAAGCCCATAATTAACAATTTGAACCCATAAAATTTGATTTAATATTATTTTCGACCGTTTTATAGGGTTCAGAACGTGCTTGTCTAAATGTACATTATAGTGAACCCGTTCGAATTTTAACCGAGTAAAAAGCTCAAATTTTGTGTTTAAGTTGTATTTTTAGGTTCAAAAGCCCATAACTAACTATTTGAACCCATAAAATTTGATTTAATATCATTTTCGATTGTTTTATAGGGTTTAGAGAATGCATGTCTAAATGGGCTTTTTAGTGAACCCATTCAAATTTTAACCGAGTAAAAAGCTCAAATTTTGATTTTAAGTTGTATTTTTATGTTCAAAAGCTCATAATTAACTATTTGAACCCATAAAATTTGATTTAATATCATTTTCGATCGTTTTATAGGGTTTAGAGCGTGCATGTCTAAATGGGCTTTATAGTAAAGCAGTTTGAATTTTAACCGAGTAAAAAGCTCAAACTTTGTGTTTAAGTTGTATTTTTATGTTCAAAAGCCCATAATTAACTATTTGAACCCATAAAATTTGATTTAATATCATTTTCGATCGTTTTATACGGTTTAGAGCGTGCATGTCTAAATGGGCTTTATAGTAAACCAGTTCGAATTTTAACCGAGTAAAAAGCTCAAATTTTGAGTTTAAGTTGTATTTTTAGGTTAAAAAGCACATGATTAACTATTTGAACCCATGAAATTTGATTTAATATCATTTTCGATCGTTTTAAAGTGTTTAGTGCGTGCATGTCTAAATGGGCATTTTAGTGAACCCGTTCGAATTTTAACCGAGTAAAAAGCTCAAATTTTGAGTTTAAGTTGTGTTTTTAGGTTTAAAAGCCCATAATTAACAATTTGAACCCATAAAATTTGATTTAATATCATTTTCGATCGTTTTATAGGGTTTAGAGCATGCATGTCTAAATGGGCTTTTTAGTGAACCCCTTCGAATTTTAACCGAGTAAAAAGCTCAAATTTTGAGTTTAAGTTGTATTTTTAGGTTAAAAAGCCCATAATTAACTATTTGAACCCATAAAATTTGATTTAATATCATTTTCGATCGTTTTATAGGGTTTAGAGCGTGCATGTCTAAATGGGCTTTATAGTAAACCAGTTTGAATTTTAACCGAGTAAAAAGCTCAAATTTTGCGTTTAAGTTGTATTTTTAGGTTCAAAAGCCCATAATAAACTATTTGAACCCATAAAATTTGATTTAATATAATTTTCTATCATTTTATAGCGTTTAGAGCGTGCATGTCTAAATGGGCTTTATAGTGAACCCGTTAGAATTTTAACCGAGTAAAAAGCTCAAATTTTGAGTTTAAGTTGTCTTTTTAGGTTTAAAAGCCCATAATTAACAATTTGAACCCATAAAATTTGATTTAATATTATTTTCGACCGTTTTATAGGGTTCGGAACGTGCTTGTCTAAATGTACATTATAGTGAACCCCTTCGAATTTTAACCGAGTAAAAAGCTCAAATTTTGTGTTTAAGTTGTACTTTTAGGTTCAAAATCCCATAACTAACTATTTGAACCCATAAAATTTGATTTAATATCATTTTCGATCGTTTTATAGGGGTTAGAGCATGCATGTCTAAATGGGCTTTTTAGTGAACCCATTCGAATTTTAACCGAGTAAAAAGCTCAAATTTTGAGTTTAAGTTGTCTTTTTAGGTTTAAAAGCCCATAATTAACTATTTGAACCCATAAAATTTTATTTAATATCATTTTCGATCGTTTTATAGGGTTTAGAGCGTGCATGTCTAAATGGGCTTTATAGTAAACCCGTTCGAATTTTAACCGAGTAAAAAGCTCAAATTTTGTGTTTAAGTTGTATTTTTAGGTTCAAAAGCCCATAACTAACTATTTGAACCCATAAAATTTGATTTAATATCATTTTCGATCGTTTTATAGGGGTTAGAGCATGCATGTCTAAATGGGCTTTTTAGTGAACCCCTTCGAATTTTAACCGAGTAAAAAGCTCAAATTTTGAGTTTAAGTTGTATTTTTAGGTTAAAAAGCCCATAATTAACTATTTGAACCCATAAAATTTGATTTAATATCATTTTCGATCATTTTATAGGGTTTAGAGCGTGCATGTCTAAATGGGCTTTATAGTAAACCAGTTCGAATTTTAACCGAGTAAAAAGCTCAAATTTTGTGTTTAAGTTGTATTTTTAGGTTCAAAAGCCCATAACTAACTATTTGAACCCATAAAATTTGATTTAATATCATTTTCGATTGTTTTATAGGGTTTAGAGCATGCATGTCTAAATTGGCTTTTTAGTGAACCCGTTCGAATTTTAACCGAGTAAAAAGCTCAAATTTTGAGTTTAAGTTGTATTTTTAGGTTAAAAAGCACATGATTAACTATTTGAACCCATGAAATTTGATTTAGTATCATTTTCGATCGTTTCAAAGTGTTCAGTGCGTGCATGTCTAAATGGGCATTTTAGTGAACCCGTTCGAATTTTAACCGAGTAAAAAGCTCAAATTTTGTGTTTAAGTTGTATTTTTATGTTCAAAAGCCAATAATTAACTATTTGAACCCATGAAATTTGATTTAATATCATTTTCGATCGTTTTAAAGTGTTTAGTGCGTGCTTGTCTAAATGGGATTTTAGTGAACCCGTTCGAATTTTAACCGAGTAAAAAGCTCAAATTTTGTGTTTAAGTTGTATTTTTATGTTCAAAAGCCCATAATTAACAATTTGAACCCATAAAATTTGATTTAATATTATTTTAGATCGTTTTATAGGGTTCAGAACGTGCTTGTCTAAATGTACATTATAGTGAACCCGTTCGAATTTTAACCGAGTAAAAAGCTCAAATTTTGTGTTTAAGTTGTATTTTTAGGTTCAAAAGCCCATAACTAACTATTTGAACCCATAAAATTTGATTTAATATCATTTTTGATTGTTTTATAGGGTTTAGAGAATGCATGTCTAAATGGGCTTTTTAGTGAACCCGTTCGAATTTTAACCGAGTAAAAAGCTCAAATTTTGAGTTTAAGTTGTATTTTTAGGTTAAAAAGCACATGATTTACTATTTGAACCCATGAAATTTGATTTAATATCATTTTCGATCGTTTTAAAGTGTTTAGTGCGTGCATGTGTAAATGGGCATTTTAGTGAACCTGTTCGAATTTTAACCGAGTAAAAAGCTCAAATTTTGTGTTTAAGTTGTATTTTTAGGTTCAAAAGCCCATAATTAACTATTTGAACCCATAAAATTTGATTTAATATCATTTTCGATCGTTTTATAGGGTTTAGAGCGTGCATGTCTAAATGGGCGTTATAGTAAACCAGTTCGAATTTTAACCGAGTAAAAAGCTCAAATTTTGCGTTTAAGTTGTATTTTTAGGTTCAAAAGCCCATAATAAACTATTTGAACCCATAAAATTTGATTTAATATAATTTTCTATCATTTTATAGCGTTTAGAGCGTGCATGTCTAAATGGGCTTTATAGTGAACCCGTTCGAATTTTAACCGAGTAAAAATCTCAAATTTTGAGTTTAAGTTGTCTTTTTAGGTTTAAAAGCCCATAATTAACAATTTGAACCCATAAAATTTGATTTAATATTATTTTCGACCGTTTTATAGGGTTCAGAACGTGCTTGTCTAAATGTACATTATAGTGAACCCGTTCGAATTTTAACCGAGTAAAAAGCTCAAATTTTGTGTTTAAGTTGTATTTTTAGGTTCAAAAGCCCATAACTAACTATTTGAACCCATAAAATTTGATTTAATATCATTTTCGATTGTTTTATAGGGTTTAGAGAATGCATGTCTAAATGGGCTTTTTAGTGAACCCATTCAAATTTTAACCGAGTAAAAAGCTCAAATTTTGATTTTAAGTTGTATTTTTATGTTCAAAAGCCCATAATTAACTATTTGAACCCATAAAATTTGATTTAATATCATTTTCGATCGTTTTATAGGGTTTAGAGCGTGCATGTCTAAATGGGCTTTATAGTAAAGCAGTTTGAATTTTAACCGAGTAAAAAGCTCAAACTTTGTGTTTAAGTTGTATTTTTATGTTCAAAAGCCCATAATTAACTATTTAAACCCATAAAATTTGATTTAATATCATTTTCGATCGTTTTATACGGTTTAGAGCGTGCATGTCTAAATGGGCTTTATAGTAAACCAGTTCGAATTTTAACCGAGTAAAAAGCTCAAATTTTGAGTTTAAGTTGTATTTTTAGGTTAAAAAGCACATGATTAACTATTTGAACCCATGAAATTTGATTTAATATCATTTTCGATCGTTTTAAAGTGTTTAGTGCGTGCATGTCTAAATGGGCATTTTAGTGAACCCGTTCGAATTTTAACCGAGTAAAAAGCTCAAATTTTGCGTTTAAGTTGTATTTTTAGGTTCAAAAGCCCATAATAAACTATTTGAATCCATAAAATTTGATTTAATATTATTTTCGATCGTTTTATAGGGGTTAGAGCATGCATGTCTAAATGGGCTTTTTAGTGAACCCATTCGAATTTTAACCGAGTAAAAAGCCCAAATTTTGATTTTAAGTTGTATTTTTATGTTCAAAAGCCCATAATTAACTATTTGAACCCATAAAATTTGATTTAATATCATTTTCGATCGTTTTATAGGGTTTAGAGCGTGCATGTCTAAATGGGCTTTATAGTAAACCAGTTTGAATTTTAACCGAGTAAAAAGCTCAAATTTTGTGTTTAAGTTGTATTTTTATGTTCAAAAGCCCATAATTAACTATTTGAACCCATAAAATTTGATTTAATATCATTTTCGATCGTTTTATACGGTTTAGAGCGTGCATGTCTAAATGGGCTTTATAGTAAACCAGTTAGAATTTTAACCGAGCAAAAAGCTCAAATTTTGCGTTTAAGTTGTATTTTTAGGTTCAAAAGCCCATAATAAACTATTTGAACCCATAAAATTTGATTTAATATCATTTTCGATTATTTTATAGGGTTTAGAGCGTGCATGTCTAAATGGGCTTTATAGTGAACCTGTTCGAATTTTAACCGAGTAAAAAGCTCAAATTTTGAGTTTAAGTTGTATTTTTAGGTTAAAAAGCACATGATTAACTATTTGAACCCATGAAATTTGATTTAGTATCATTTTCGATCGTTTTAAAGTGTTTAGTGCGTGCATGTCTAAATGGGCATTTTAGTGAACCCGTTCGAATTTTAACCGAGTAAAAAGCTCAAATTTTGTGTTTAAGTTGTATTTTTATGTTCAAAAGCCAATAATTAACTATTTGAACCCATGAATTTTATTTAATATCATTTTCGATCGTTTTAAAGTGTTTAGTGCGTGCTTATCTAAATGGGATTTTAGTGAACCCGTTCGAATTTTAACCGAGTAAAAAGCTCAAATTTTGTGTTTAAGTTGTATTTTTATGTTCAAATGCCCATAATAAACTATTTGAACCCATAAAATTTGATTCAATATAATTTTCGATCGTTTTATAGGGTTTAGAGCGTGCATGTCTAAATGGGCTTTATAGTGAACCCGTTCGAATATTAACCAAGTAAAAAGCTCAAATTTTGAGTTTAAGTTGTATTTTTAGGTTAAAAAGC